>CATIWM010031632.1:0-16537 GCA_949671775.1 Mallotus repandus | reverse complement strand
TCATAATAGAACTTATAGTTTTCTCAAAACAAAATAAAATTGGATTACATCGATCTTATTGTGAATTTGAATGGAGACCCTAATAGAAACCTATTCATTTTAGATTTGTAAAATTTCAAGAAAAGACTAATATGAAATTTTGTTAATTTTTTAGAATTAATAATTAATATATAAATATTTACAATTGTTCAGTGGTAATAAGAGACAGATATTAGTTCGGTAAACACCAGCCAGTGTTTTTCCAAAGTATCAATATAGAGACAAATTTGATAATTTGACAATGACCATGAACTCCAAAGCTAAACACTCCATTGAATTATGATATATATAATTTATTATTATTATTATTATTATTATTACGATATAAAAACATTTTTAGTATCTGAATTTTTTAAAATTTAATAATTTAATGTTTGAACTAGTTTTTATAACAATTAAGTTAAGCGCTGCAACCTGTAAAAAAATAACATTGAAGTCTTATAAGCAGTTATATAGAGAAAATTACTAAATTATCCATGACAATGATTTAAATTTATTTTTTTACCAGAAAATAATAATACCTTTTTCCTTGTATAAATCATGATAAATTGACAAAATATATATTTATCAAAATAATTAGCGAGAATTAGAAGAGGTTTTTTTTGCTTTATCAAGATAATTATATTTTAACCACTAATTTTATAATACCAAAAATTAAATTTCATTAAATTTATTAAAAATTGTAAACTAAATAGAAAGAAAGTGAGAACAGAAAAAACAATTGAAAATTTTAATTTTATATTTTCATTAATTAAAAATTTTGTAAATGAGGATAGCTAAATTTTGACCTTTAAATATTTTTAATTTTTATTAACTAAAAATAATTACGAGTCAAATTATAAATAAATAAAAATAAAATTAATTTTAATAAAATTAATTCTATTTAAAATGATAATAATAAAAAATAAATTATTATTATTATTATTGTTGTTGTTGTTGTTGTTGTTGTTGTTGTTGTTATACTTTTTTGAGTTTAGGGGTAATAAAGTCTTTTAGTTCTAAAATAGTGTATTTTTGAAGGGCAACATGTTGGTGGTCTACTATATACACCTTATTGTTGTTTGTTTTTACATGCTTCCACACTTAATTGTTATAAAAAAAGTTAAAACACTAAATTGTCAAATTTTAAAAAGTTCAAACACAAAAATTGTCTTTATGCCTTTACATTACTGGCATTCATTATTTATTGAACTTTAATTAATCTAATTTGATTCTGGTAAGACCATAAACATAACAAAGGTCACTTGACCACTAAATCAATGCGATTGCATATATTATGACTCAGATTCAAAACATTGCTAAAACAAAAACATTCCATTATCAGTGAATTACATTAATTATTAGTTGATTTAATTCTATTTAACTTGTTATAATTCATCTTCTATCAGAAAATCAACATTTAAGTTTTTGTATTAAAAAAATGCTAATTAAAGTATTTATACTTAAATTTTTACATAATTAATTAATGTATCCACAAATGAAAACCTTTCAGGAGAACCAAAATTGTGGATACCCATTGATAGCTATATATATTTTACTTCATTTGTACGAATTTTGACGCTGGAAAACAATGGTTCTTGGGAAAAAAAAAACACCAAAATAAGATTATCTTTTGAGTTATATATTGGCGACAAGATTTTAGAGCCTGCTCCTATACATTGGTTAAGTCTCTATACAAGATGACATCCGTTTACTATATGGCCTACACATCTTTATCGTACGTAAATAGGCCGATTGACCAATTTCACCCCTGAATTTTATTCAATTATTCTATTTCACCCCTATCTTTTTATTGTGTTCAATAGCACCTCTGAACTTTTATTTTTAACCAATTTAACTCATTATTTTATAATTATATTTGATATTAGACTTACAACTGCCATGCTGAAATAGCGTGTGTTTGTAAACCGAATGAGGAGCCTGAATGGGAAAAATATCTTCCAACTCAACCATTGTCAAGCACTTTTCTAACCCTTTTGACCCAATAACAATTTTTATTAAAGGATTATTTTATTAAAAATCATTTTCATTAACTTTTTCTCTCTGTTCTTTATCATTGTCCCTTCTTTCTTCTTGAAATCGTTCATTATCGCTTCCTTATCTGTATTCCTTTCTTGCTTCTTGTAAAATCTAAGGTGTTAAAAACAAAAAGCTCTTGAACATTGGTTATTTGTTGAAGATCAGTGTGATATGGAGGCAATGGATTATGAGCTACCAGTGTGTCATTGTGGTGAAATTGCAACTGTGAGGGCTTCCTGGACGAACGCAAACCCTGGACGTAGGTTCTTTGGTTGCAAAAATTATGCAGTAAGTATTTGTTTTTTTTTATTTGAGGCTAATATTATTTGGGGATTATTAATAATATTAGTTTTGGAATTTTTGGTGTGTTTCAAATAGTGGGAGCATGCAATTACTTTATATGGTGTGATCCTCCCATGGGTGAGCAAACAAGATTCGTGATTTTGGGTCTGTTAAGAAGAATTAAGACCTGTAAGCTGATAAAGAGAGGGCTAGGTCAACATAAAAATGCAAATGATTTGTATTAATAGCATTTGCGATTGGGTTACTTTGTGGATTGGATGTAGAATGTAGTTAATGATGCATTTCGGGTAGGTTTCGGGGAAGATGTATTTTGTGTATGCAGTTTAAAAGATTTTTGGGAAGGTTAATGTAGTAATTGCTGCATTTTGAAAAGGGTGTAGGCAAATGTAATTGCAATTTTATGTAGTAGCGTAATGTAGTTCTGTAGTTTATAATGTAAGTTGTATGTTTATTGTAACTTTATAATGGTTAACAAAATTTCAGCCTATTTGGTATTAGTTTAACACCACAGATTATGCACATTTGCAGAATAAAAAAGCTTGAAACAAGCCCTTTCTTCAACAAACATCATGTGCAAACTACTTTGCCAAAGTTCATAAATGGAGTACAATACAGAGTTTTCAAATCTTAACAAAATACATGAACATAATCCACATCTTATCTTGATGTGCAGTAGCATATATATAGAAGGCACAAGGCACAACCAAGGTCTCAAAGTTTGGCCTAAAAAATGTAGTTAACAAAATACATTAACATATTTAAATATTGGTTTGAGAATTTTGACTGCTTATGTTTATCCTCATTGCATCTCTTTGCTATAAAAGTTATCTTGAAGTTACTGCGGATTTGACATTCCATCTCAATCCTGGTGGTTTGAATCCCAAGTCCCCAGTAATGTCACCTAATGATGTTAACCCTATAGGCCTTTCAATCACTCGAGCAGTAGGTCTTCCATACTATTGAATAACACAAATTCACATATAAACACAACTTTAACCTATATGCTAGCTCAATATACAAATTGTTGCAACTTACATTCTCGACAACCATGCCATTGTCTATGTGCCAAACTCCATAACCAGCACCTGAGCTTGCAGATGTAGTTGCATCACACCCAACACCTCGACCCCTTATAGATCCACCATCAAAAGTTACTCTCCCACCACTCCTACCCCGGCCAACAGACCTACCACTGCCACCCCCTCTAGCCCTTCCACCACCTCTAGCCCTCCCATCACTTATACCTCAAACAAATATTTCTCCAAAATCACAACCCATACCAACTTGTGCACTACTAGTACATTACTGAATTAATAAAATAACAAATGATCTGAAAACTCAGTCAAACATCAATTTACAATAAACCTATATTTAAAATTAAAAATAAATTAAAAGGTAATAAGTTTCATTACTTGTAGGCTAGCTCTAATGTTTGATGAAACACCTAATGCAATTGTTGATGGTGTAGGTGTTGTTATTGGTGCTACATGAATAGTTTGTCCAACACTTGTTTGTGAAATTTCTCAAAAAATTAGGGCATTTATCCCTTCTGAAGGACAGGCCGAACCCCTTGTGTTTGTAATAGGTGGTGTGCTTTGAGATGGCTGCACATTAA
The DNA here is from genome assembly GCA_949671775.1 of Mallotus repandus. Taxonomy (NCBI): domain Eukaryota; kingdom Viridiplantae; phylum Streptophyta; class Magnoliopsida; order Malpighiales; family Euphorbiaceae; genus Mallotus; species Mallotus repandus. The sequence continues at coordinate 12,561 of CATIWM010031632.1, read as the reverse complement.
ATCCATGTATTACATGTTTAACATAATCCCAACCTTAGACAACACATTAATGTTAATGAAGTTATGTTAATGAAGTTACTTGAAAACCAAAGTTGAAGTTTGGTGCAGAATACTCAATGTTCACTTAATGACTTCTATCAACATTAGCACCAGAATTCTATGAAAATAATGTGTTAGCACACCTCATTTAGCAAGTATAAACATAAACTCTTATTTTAATTTAACTAAAAAATGTCACAACCTGATTTTGAGGTTAACCTCTCCTAGGACACCCTTGCTTATTATGTCTTGTGGTTTTTGCATATGGAACATGTCATCTTCAAACCACTTCTTGGATACTTGCCAATTTTAGCTTTCTTGGGTTCATCTTTATCTCTTTTCCTTTTAGTCTTTGGCCTACCAGGTTTCTTGATGATTTTAGGAGGTTCAATTGTAGGATATTGAGAGTTTGCTCACACTAAAATCCCTCTAACAGGCTGCATAACTGTTCTATAGGTTTTAATTTATTAAATGACTCATTTGAATAAAACTTGAATACAAATTGTTCCAGATTCATCTTGTAATTCAACATCACACATATTGCATGTGCACAAGGTATTCCTTTAAGTTCCTAATACTTGCATGTACAAGTATTCTTCTGTAAATCCACTGTGTGCCTATATTCCCTTTCAATGATCTCAAAACCTTGTGCACCATTAAAAATCACACTATAGTTAGAAGCTCTCATTTTATTACTTTCCAACTCAGCTTGTGCTGTAGGAGATATGTCTGTCACCCATGTATCACTAAAATCTCTCATTTTTCAAATATGTTCCATAACCTTTTTTCGAATCTCCTCCAATATAGTCCTTACTGTTAAAAATCTTGCTTCTAAAATCCAAGAGTTAAACGTCTTTGACATGTTATTCTCAACAGCATCACATTTTATCTCTGTTCGAATGAAAGCTCTATACCATTGTTGGTGAGGATAACACAATAACTCTTCCTTAATTCCACTTCCTAGCTTATCAAGCTCTTTAAGGTTATCTTCAAATTCAACCTCAAATGTGGAATATGCACATTACTAAAAAAAATTTCTCCTCTCTTCTCCTCTCTATTTTTTGCTCTAATTAGAGAGAATATGTTGAACACAAATTTGATGCTCACATTCAGGTAAGACATCATTAACAGCCCCATCAAACCCTAACCAAGCATAATTGAAAAAATATATCATATTAATTAGCAATAATTAATTGAAGGAGAAAAAGTATAAAATAACAAGAAAGGTTAACATTGTACCTTTTGCATGTCTGTGACAATTGTAAGTCCATTTCCGTCTTGTAAATTTAAATCTTCCCTTACATGTTAAATGAACCACTTCCAATTGCATTTATTTTCAATTTCAATCATAGCCCAAGCAAGAGGAAACATTTAATTATTACCATCTTTTGAAATGGCATAAAGTAATTGTCCTTTGTTTGCACCCTTTAAGAAACACCCATCGAGCCCAATAACCTTTTTACAACCTTTCTTGAACCCTTCTTTTAGTGCATGAAAATAGACATAAAACCTTTTAAATATCTATTTTCCAACTTCACTACCCCTCTCACACTCAATAACACAAGTTGTCCCTAGATTAAACCTATTTATTTCACCCACATATCATGTAAACTTGCATATTCAACCACTGGGTTACCCATTGCCTTAGACATAACTTCTACAAGTACTCATGGATGCATAAATGTTCAATTCTTGCCTAACAAGCTCAACTAAGGTCTTTATTTTGATTCTAAGTTGAGATAATGTAACACCCCTTCCTATTGACATTATCTCTGCATATTATCACTGTATAATAGCACATCGAAGGCACCAATAGGAAGGAATGTTACCTAAAACTACCTTCAATGGTATGATCGATTGAATATCACTTAAAATAACCATCCAACAATAAGCTTAATAACAACTAGCTTAGTTAGTTAACTATAAGTTAAGATATTTACACAAGATGGCAAGAGAGACAATAACTTCAGATACATATCATAAAATTGTCCATATTACAAACTACCAGAAAATACATATCTCTCCCCCTCTTACACAATACACTTGGTACTAAACCAAACTTATTCATCTACCTCTAAAGGTTGGACACTAATTCCTAATATGCACTTCCATTAAATATTTAGCACCCATTTTGAAGTCTTGACTTCACTTCCATGCTCAAGTCATTAGCTGCTACTCTGTAAAAATTATATTAAGAGAGGGGTGAGTACTTCCAAGGAAATAATCAGTGAGTGAACAACAAAGGAAAGTAACAAATAATATCAATTTACTCAAAAGTATTTTGCAGTAGGTCATTTATATAAAATAGTCAACAATATTATAATATCAAAATCTCAAGTGATCTCAATAACATTGATCATAATAAAATAACTTATTGCACTATAATGACATAGCTTCAGGAAATAATTTATCATAAGAGCATTATCAGAGTAAACTACACATATATAACAATGATATCAAATATAGTGTGGACCATCACTATACCGAAAACAATATAATAATGTCAGTATGCATACAATGTCTTAAGTGTGATCATCACTTAAGCCAACAAAAAAATATATATATATCTCACTTCTGTCAATTTCTCCCGATTGCCAAACCATAGACAAAAATATGTATCCGGCCCTAGGTAACGACTATATATATATTCTAGGCATGGTCTTACTTCTACAAGATAAAATTTGCATCCGGCCCCAAGCATCGGCTATACACACTTCAAAATATGTATTCAGCCCCAGGCAATGACTATACATATTTTCTAGGCATGTCTTACATCTTCAAGGTAAGATGTGCACTCGGCCCCAAGCAACGACTATACACATTTACCAAGTCCACCATGTCCTAGACATGGTCTTACTGCCACCAACATACAGTGTTTATTCATCATCAATTGCTTGTTAATAATTACTATATACAATTTTCATATAAAAAATATACTTCTCACATATACCAAAAATATGCTTAAAATCAACGTTTTGTATACCGAATATATTACCATAAGGTATACTCTAAACGATTCCCTTAAATAAAATATTTTAACCACTTTTCATATCTAAACACATATACCTTTGGAGTAAGGATATACATATTTTACTTTTCATTTCACAAAATATTCTACTTAACATACATGCATGTCCATAGTTGCTTGTATGTTGTCCACTTGAACTTCACGCTCATTAGAGACCCACACTTATCCTTAATTTCAGAATGGTCACATTTAAATATGATAACCATTGATCTATTAACATACCATCAAGATTCCATAGCCTAACCCCACCATTTACTCAACCAAAACTCAATTGAGCTAGATATAATGACTCTACCAAGGCATATTTGCAGGACTAAATTTTTTAAAATATTATATCTATTTTTCTTGTATATACCATAAAAATTTCACCTCAACTTGATAACTACAAAGAAATTTATGGAGGTCGAATCACAATCAACTCAATTACTCTGATGGATTGAGTATTAAAAAGTATGGTTTCATTCAACCATCATACAAGCTAAATAAACTCTAGCCCAAAACTAAAAATTTATATATAACATTTCCAAGTTTCTATAGAATTAATATTCACCTCATTTTGAGTTTCATAGCTAAAGTTATGGTCTTTTGAAGTCCACTGCTCCTACTCAATAGACTGTCAACTTGACAGAATTCATAGGTTGCAATAAAAAATTCACCAAAAATCCTATGGTTTATATTCTTAAATAAAATTCTCCAGATTTAACCTTTTTATATATCTAGAGTGTTTTTAAATTGTTTTCACACAAATTGGATTTGTGAATGAGGAGAATCATCAAAATCAGTTTGATTGGTCAAGCTGTTTACAGATTGTGCACACTAAAATGTGTGGCTCCAAAAGACCATTAAAATGACAGAATTATGTTTTTCTTATTTCTAAATAATTTGTAGGGGACACCTTCAGGTATAGTTATACATAAATTTAATTTCATTTAGAGTTATAGGGCTTCAAATATAGTCTACATAATTTTACTGTTCACGGGTGCACGAAATTTCTGAAACTTCAATGGTACATCTTTTTGTTCCTAGATGAATTCTCAACAATTATAAACCAAGACTTACATAACATTCACACAAATAATACTTAAACAATTAACTTCAGTAAGTAGTTTTGGAACATTAAATTTCAAAAATTTTCAAGAATTAAAACTCAACTAAATAAAGAGTTCCAAGGAAATAAACTCTAGGAAACAAGTTGAAACTTGATTTTCACTTACCGACAAATGGATGTTCAATTAAATAAAACAAATACAAAGAAAAGAGAAAGTGAATTCCACTCACCAACAAGAAGATAATCAATTAATTAAAATTTAAGAGACAAATCTAAAATAAGAGAAGGAAAGAAATTTTACTCACCTTGCTAGAGCTTCTTCACCTCTTTCTCTCAATTTCTTTTTTTTTTCTCTTGTTAAGAGAAGAACTCCAAAATGAAGCTATCCTTCTCGCATAAGATAAGTCCTACATCTTAAAAAGATAATTATGACCTTAAGCCACCACACAAATGACATATGTACTCTTTTTTTTAATCTTTTAATTAATTAAATTAATTAAAAAAAAATTTAGCTTGGTCCCAAGTTTTATTATTATTATTATTGTCAAAACCTTTTTTTATAATTAAATCCCTTTTCTAAATCTCAATTTTACTCCTCAAACTTTCTTGCCTTCCTTTTCTTTAACCATCTCTTTCTAATTTCTTCAAATTTATTCATACCAAAAAATTTAATTCCCAATGCTTCCTTAACTTGTATCTTAATATCTCTATAATTATAATCATACTTAATTATAATGCTCTTGAGGGTACGTATGTTACATTTCTTCCCTCCTAAAAGAAATTTCATCTTCAAAATTTCAATTGCTACTATTAATCATATCTTATATATTCTTAACACGTACTCTACCTATACCTCGACCTTTAGTTCTCGCCATCTTCATGAAATTTAAGATAAAATTACTTCAATAATTCTTCCATCAAATATAACTCAATTGCAATTACTAATATCCATCGAGTTTCAATATTTATTAGTGTCTATAGAATCGACTAAACCTATGCTCTGATACCAACTTTGTAATACCCCTTCCTACTGACACCATCTCTGCATATTATCACTGTACAATAGCGCATCAAAGGCACGAGTAGGAAGGAACGTTACCTAAAACTACCTTCAATGGTATGATCGATTGAATATCACTTAAAATAACCATCCAACAATAAGCTTAATAACAACTAGCTTAATTAGTTAACCATAAGTTAAGATATTTACACAAGATGGCAAATGATGAGTGTGAAAAATCTTGTATTTTGAACACTCTTTTCTTTGGAATTAGAATCTAATTAGTTGCATTTTTTAATAAATTTAGTTAATTAAAAGATCTTTTATTTTTTTTTGTTAATTTTGTTTAGTTGTTAGGATTTAATTGATTTTGTTGATTTTTAAGTTTATTTAGTTAATTTTTGTTTAAATTTTGAAATAAGGATGCATGAGAGGTAGTTGAAGGATTTGAACAAGTCAAAGATAGGATATGCAGGTTACAACAAATCAAATTCTTGAAGATAAGTGGAGTTTTAAAGGCAGCCTGTTCCTGCACACCCACGTGCCTGGGTGCGCACAACCATGCCTGATTGCTGGAAAGCGAAAACAACCACACACACCCTACGACACAACCATGTAACCTAATTCAACATAAAGAAGACTACTCCTGCACACCCATATGCGTGGGTGTTCATAGCTGTACAAGCTGTTACAATAACTTTTCAAATTCGAATTTTGAGCTGCTTATTTTGGGGGGATTTGAAGGATTTTTAATTGTAACAAACTTGAGAGATATTGGGGGCTAGGGTCTATAAAAGGGAGCCTCCTCGAGAGCATTTGATCATCTTGGTAGATCTAAGAACAATTTGTTTATTGTTAAGTTAAGAGAATTAGTTTTGAAGTATTTGAAGGAACAACACCTTCTATACAACTTTTGGAGGTAGTAAAGAGGGTTTCTTTAACTTTTATGTTATTATATTCTTTTAATTAAAAATGATAAGTATTTTCTTCTTTACTTCATCTTGTTCTCTTCTTTTCAACATGAGTAGCTAAGTAAATTTTTAGGGTTCTTATTTCAATTCAACTATGTGCATATTTTGATTTTAATTTAAGTCTTTAAGTCATAATTCTTTGGTTGTTGTTGAACTTAAAGTCATCTTTGGATTGGCCACCCTTAGATTGAATTTAAACTTTAGGACTTAATTGAAAGATAGGTTCTATTGGATTTAAACAATAACCTATTAGTTACTTACTTAGTTGAGAGACACTTAAGTAGCTAATATTGATTAAAAGCTTTACTTAAAATTTGGTTTAAGAAACACTTAGTTAGTGAGAGCTATAAAACTGGGTGTTAATTCTACTCAATTAATTATAGGTTTATTTGAGAGAAATCTGTGATTTTAAAGATGCTTTCAAATTGAATTAAGATTAGTTTAAGACTTAGATGTTTAATCTATTTTAAGAAAAAGTTGAATTGAAAATAAGAACCCTAGCCTTTAATTTGATTGTTAAATTTTAATTATAATTGTTTTGCTTAATTTTACTTGATTTTCAAACCAAAATTTGGTGTTTAAATAAACAAACACTTTTAGTATTTTAGTACTCAATTTGCAATCTCTATGGGATCGACACTTTATTTTACTACTTGAACCGACTCTGTAAGCTTCTAAATTTGGCATAGCAAGTTTTTAGCACTGTTACCGAGGATTGCCAAATGTGATATTGTTAAGAAAATTGTGTTGTTTGATTTAGACATTATTTTTAATTTTGTTTTCATTTATGGTAATTGTAGGGACTTATGCTAGTGTATGCACACAACACGTAGTACGAGCAAGCAAGGAGTTTCACTAATACCATTTGATTTAGAGCTTGAAAGAGCAGTTCAAAGAAGAAGGAGACATCAAAGAAAAAGGATGAACGAAGGGGAAGAAGAAAGAAATCAGCCTCCAGTTCAAAATAGGCAGAATGGGCAAAAGACTATGAGGGACTATGTGAGTCCTAATGTCCAAGGTGACCAAACACCCATTGTGAGATCGGCGGTTGCAGCAAACAACTTTAAAAACAAGCCCGCCATGTTTCAAATGATCCAGAACTCACAATTCAATGGACTACCACATGACGATCCAATTGGTCACATGAATCGGTTCTTAGAATATTGCTCAACTTTAATAGAGTGCAGCCTAAAGTAATTGAGCTAATTCTTTTTCCATTTTCCCTTATGGATAGAGCCAATAGGTGGTTTACAAGCTTACCACCCAAATCCATCAACACTTGGCAAGAGCTTTACAATGCTTTCTTTAACAAGTACTGCCCACCTGCTAAAGTCTTGAAGATTAGAAACAAGATTAATTATTTCTATCAAAGAGAGGATGAAAGCTTCTATGAGTGTTGGGACAAGTTTAGGATCTTTAAAGGCAGTGTCCACCTCAATTGATACCTTCATGGGATTTGGCTCAATCATTTTACAAAGGTTTCAACCCATCAGTGAGGGTGAATGTAAATGCAGCAATTAGAGGAACCATCATGTCAAAGACGCCGGAGGAAGCTTTAGACCTTTTTAAGGAAATGGCCAACACACAAAACCTTTGGTCTAATGAGAGGGCTATTTTCAAGAAAGCAGGGTTAATTGAAGTTGATAATTTTACCATGATAAATGCAAAATTGGATTCTTTATCCAAGAGAATAGAAAAAAGAAGTGTTAATGCTGTTTTTACATCTGACTTATCTTCTTCTTGTGAATTATGTCAGGGTAATCATGCATCTATAGAATTTCAAATGATGTAAGGATTGTCAATGGAAAATGTGAACTATGTGAACAACTTCAAGGGGCAGCAGAACCAAGTGAATGGTAATACTTACAATCCTAGTTGGAGAAACCATCCAAATTTCTCTTGGAGTAATCAAGGAAATAACCAGTGGAGACCACAAACACCACCAGGTATTGGAGGACAAAATGCTCAGCATCATCAATCTCATTTTCAGTAGGATAAAGGTTCAAATTCATTAGCCTCATTGGAGAGCAAATTAGAGAAATTCATGGATGTAATTTCAGCAAAAATGAACCAACAAGATGAAACTACAAAGAGGTTAGAGGGCAGATTTGAGCAGATGTATTAGGACACACAACTCATGTTCAAAAATCACTCTTCATTTATTCATAATTTAGAGATACAAGTGGGGCAATTGGCAAACTCTTTGTCAATGAGAAACCAAGGTTCATTGCCAAGAAACACCAAGAAGAATCCAAAGGAGCAGTTGAAAATAATTACCTTGAGAAGCGGAACATAGATCCAAACCCCAAAAGCAATAGTAGAATACGAGAAGATGTAGAAGGAAGGGGAGAAAGAACATGAAGATGAATGGATTGAATTCCAGGTGAAGAAGGAACCAGAAGTTCAAAATGAAAAATAAGAGAAGCCAAAGTCACCGCCAATTCAACCTTATAAACCTCTAGTTCCATATCCTCAAAGGTTGAAGAAACAGGAGCACAACCAGCAATTTGCAAAGTTCTTGGAGAGGTTTAAGTCACTTCATATCAACTTGCCGTTAGTGGAATGTCTTTCTCAGATGCCTAAGTATGCAAAATTCTTGAAGGAGCTGATTTCTAATATAAAGAAATTGTAGGAGTTTGAGACAGTCATACTTACTAAAGAGTGTAGTGCAATTATTTGCAATAAACTTCTTTTAAAAAGGAAGCATCCAGGGAGTCTCACTATTCCTTGTTATGTTGGAAATTTAAAATTTCAAAAAGCTTTATGTGATTCGAGAGCTTCAATTAATCTTATGCCTTTGTCAATTTACAGGAAATTGAAATTAAGAGAGGCAAAACCCACAAGCATCCGCTTGCAGCTTGCAGAGAGGACGGTGAAGGAACCAAAAGCATAGTGGAAGATGTACTAGTAAGGGCTGGGAAATTCATTTTTCCAGTTGACTTTGTAGTTCTAGACTTTGAAGAGGATGAAGATGTTCCCTTAATTCTTGGTATGCCTTTTCTTTACACTATAAAAAGCGATAATTGATGTCTTTGATGGAACACTCACACTGCGAGTGGGAGATGAAAGTTGTAAGTTCGATGTTTACTAAGGTATGAAATATTCCTCTAACAATGGTTTGTGTTTGAGAATTGATGTTGTGGATGAATATGTGAGTGAAGTATATTGACAGAGGTTGGTAAAGTCTGTGGAAATTGAAAATATTGAAAAGTGTTTTCAGGTGCAATCCTCTCAAGATGAAATAGACCTCAAACACCATTCCCACTCACCCCACATATAATTATCAAACACTGAACCTACACCACCTTCAACTATAAAACCACCAAAGTTAGACTTGAAACCTTTACCCAATTATTTAAGGTACACTTTTCTAGGAGAGGACCGAACTTTACCTGTGATCATATATCATCCAAACTCACCTAAAACCAAGAGGAGTTGCTTGTGAAAATGCTAAGAAAGAGAATAAAAGCAATTGGTTAGCAAATATCTGACATTAAAGGTATAAGCCCTTCATACTGTATGCACAAAATCTTGATGGAGGAAGGACACAAACCAACCATTGAAAGGTAGAGAAGGCTCAGCCTAAACATGCAAGAAGTGGTGAAAAAGGAGGTGGTCAAACTCCTAGATGCAAGAATTTTATGGGTAAGCCCAATCCAATGCCTATTCTCTTTTCTTTGGAATTGGAATCTAATTAGTTGCATTTATAATAAATTTAGTTAATTAAAAGATCTTTTATTTATTTTTGTTAATTTTTTTTAGTTGTTAGGATTTAATTGATTTTGTTAATTTTTAATTTTTTTTAGTTAATTTTTGTTTAAATTTTGAAATAAGGATGGATGGGAGGTAATTGAAGGATTTGAACAAGTCAAAAATAAGATATGGAGGTTACAACAAATCAAATTCTTGAAGATAAGTGGAGTTTTAAAGGCAGCCTGTTCCTGCACACCCAAGTGCCTGGGTGCGCACAACTATGCCTGATTGTTGGAAAGCCAACATAGCCACGCACACCTGGTGATACAGCCACGCAACATGATTCAGCACAAAGAAGGTTGTTCCTGCACACCTATGCACATGGGCGTGCACAGTTACAACAACTTTTCAAATTTGAATTTTGATCTGCTAATTTTGGGGGGATTTCAAGGATTTTAAATTGTAACAAACTTGAGAGATAATGGGGGCTAGGGTCTATAAAAGGGAGCCTCCTTGAGAGCATTTGATCATCTTGGTAGATCTAAGAATAATCTTTTTATTATCTTTTTATTGTTGAGTTAAGAGAATTAGTTTTAAAGTATTTGAAGGAACAACCCCTTCCATACAACTTTTAGAAGTAGTGAAGGGGGTTTCTTTCACTCTTATGTTATTATCATCTTTTAATTAATAATGATTAGTATTTTCTTCTCTACTTCATCTTGTTCTCTTCTTTTCAACATGAGTAGCTAAGTAGATTTTTAGGGTTCTTATTTCAATTCAACTATGTGCATATTTTGATTTTAATTTAAGTCTTTAAATCTTAATTCTTTGGTTATTGTCGAACTTAATGTCATCTTTGGATTGGCCACCCATAGATTGAATTTACACCATAGGACTTGATTGAGAGATAGGTTCTATTAGATTCAAACAATAACCTATTAGTTACGTACTTAGTTGAAAGAAACTTAAGTAGCGAATATTGATTAAAAGCTGTACTTAAAATTGGGTTTAAGAAACACTTAGTTAGTGAGAGCTATAAAACTAAGTGTTAATTTTACTCAATTAATTATAGGTTTATCTCAGAGGAAAATTTGTAATTTTAAAGATACTTTCAAATTGAATTAAGATTAGTTTAAGACTTAAATGTTTATTCTATTTTAAGAAAAAGGTTGAATTGAAAATATGAACCCTAGCCTTTAATTTGATTGTTAAATTTTAATTAAAATTATTTTGCTTAATTTTACTTGATTTTCAAACCAAAATTCGATGTTTAAACAAACAAACACTTTTAGTATTTTAGTACTCAATTTGCAATCTTTGTGGGATCGATACTTTATTTTACTACTTGAACCGACTCCGTACGCTTGCAGATTTTGCACGACAGCAAGAGAGACAATAACTTCAGATACATATCATAATATTGTCCATATCACTAAAATACCCAAAAACACATAGCTCTCTCCCTCTTAAATAATACACTTGGTACTAAACCAAACTTATTCATCTACCTCTAAAGGTTGGACACTAATTCCTAATATGCACTTCCATTAAATATTTGGCACCCATTTTGAAGTCTCGACTTCACTTCCATGCTTAAGTCATTAGCTGCTACTATATAAAAATTTTATTAGGAGAGGGGTGAGTACTTCCGAGGAAATACTCAGTGAGTGAACAACAAAGGAAAGTAACAAATAATATCAATTTACTCAAAAGTATTTTGCAGTAGGACATTTATATAAAATAGTCCACAACATTATAATATCAAAATCTCAAGTGATCTTAATAACATTGATCATAATACAATAACTTACTGCACTATAATGACATAGCTTCACGAAATAATTTTCCATAAGAGCATTATCAGAGTAAACTACACACATATAATAATGACTACCAAAAATAATATAATAATATTAGTATGCATACAATGTCTTAAGTGTGATTGTAAACGATGGGGTTTTGCGTGCGCCCAAGTTTATTGCAACTGCAACACTGTTTGAGCTTAGGGCTCTAGGGAACACACTAACCACTGTCACAAAGACATGGCGTGGAGATGAGGAGTCGCCACCCAGGGTAATAACTGCTATCTATTTCCTAATTACATGCAATTTCATTAAACCTTAATTGAACATCCATCCAACCCAAAGGAAACCAATCCATGAAAAAACACATAAAAAATGCATTCGAGGCGTAACGTCTCTAAATCCAAACTACATTTGATTTTAATTTTAAGTTAGCTAAATCTGCATATTTTATTTACAAGTGAAATGAAACTAATGGTGGACCTATATTTTAATTGTATTAGTGAACTTAAATCTATTGCTTTTAATTCTAAAAGTGGGCCTAAGTCTACCAAACTTAAGAAAAATGGATTTGATTTAATGGGTCTACTTCTACTTATTTTAATTTAAATGAAATGATCTTAAATCTATTTATTTTAAAATAAATGATTTAATGGGCTGAGCTAAGTCTAAATTTATTTTAAAATACATAAAGTGGGCCTTGTAGACGGCGGGGTTTAGCGCGCGCCCAAGTTTATTGCAACCGCGACACTGTTTGAGCTCAGGGCTCTAGGGAACACACTAACCATTGTCACAAAGACATGGCGTGGAGATGAGGAGTCGCTGTCAGGCGATTTTCGCAAGTGTACGGATCGAACAAGTAATATAATGATAAGTAGAGTATCGTTCCCACAGGGAAGGAGTAATTTCTAGCACTAATTATGGCTATTTATTCTATGAGCTAATATAATCAATGATTAATGATGAATATTGAGCTAAAG
>CATIWM010031620.1:0-17473 GCA_949671775.1 Mallotus repandus | reverse complement strand
AAATCATAAATTGATAATTAAAATAATAAATGGAAATAAAAGGTAATAATAAGTTAGTAGCTTGAGATTGATAATAAGACGTATATATAATGCAATGGATGATGCTAATGCAATGCATGCTCACACAAGCATTAAATAAATCCGGGGTGCATGCAAAGCATGATGCATGACGCAAATTCGGGAAGCATGCAAAGTGATGCAAATTTGGGAAGCATGCAAGTATGCAAGTGATTGATGCAAGCTGAGTAGCATGCAAGTATGCATCTAGAGGATCTAAAAATGAGCACACACATAATGGTGATATGCATCACCCTGTGATATGCATAAAGGCACATGAATGCATGAAAATGCAAAAATGTAAAAGAAATAGAGGGAGAAGTAGAGAATAGTATATAAGAGTAGAGAAAAGGTTAGTAGTTATAATAAAAAAGTACTAGATGTGAAATAGACATAAAAATGACAAGAAAATGACTCTTATGACGTTAGAGACATTAAATAAGCACAAAATAGCATTTAAAAGCTATACTTGAGATAGAAACTTAACATTAATACAAAAAGGACTCAACCAAAGCATGAAATATGAAATTAAAGACTCATAAGATTTTAAAATTGAAATAAAGACACACAAACAAGGCTCTTGTGTTTAAGATGGTGACCACAAGCACTATAAATGCAAGCTATGTACATTAATACTCTCAAATCAACAAAAGTTCACAAAATGCACAAATAATGATCTATGATGAAAAACACAATCAAAATGACTTATAAATGGTAAAAACCCTAAATTAGAGTACAATATATGCATATTAATATCTCAACAACAATCAAGGTCCAATTAAGCACAATCAAGCAGAATTAAGCAACATATATGCACAATACATACTATTCAAGACTTTAAACATGTATTCACACCAAAATTAACCACAAATAATAAAGAAAAATAAGAAAAATTTAATTAAAAGTCACATAAACATCAACAAGTACAATCACAATCATCAAACTAAAGCAAGATCAAGGATCACACTTGAAAGCACTTAAAGAAGAGTTTTTGAGAAATAAAAGGAAAATAATTGTAAAATCATTTAAAAATAGAAAAATAAATTAAAATACTTCAATTCCATCATCCTAGGATCTTAGGAAAAGGTTAGAATCATAGTCAAGCAAGCATATACCCTTTAGAACCCTAAAAACCATCATCAAAGTCATTTGGACGAAAAAGGATGAACAACCAGTTTTGGGGCCTGAACATCCAGTTTTGGAGGCCACAACAGCCGGTCTAAGAAGGCTTATAGCCGGTTTTGACTCTAAAATGCCCTTTATTCTTCTGTTGCAAATTTCCAATAAAAATAGGGACTTAGTTTTGAAAAAAAATTGAACAACAATCGAGTAGGAATATGAAGAAGAAGAGTCTCTGCTTTCTAAACTTTTAAAGAACTTGACATTGAACATTTCACAAACTTCAAAGACAATATCAAAGACTTTAAAGCAAATACCCCATTTGTTTTCTTCAGCTAATGCATCCTTCTTTAATGCCCCACTCAATCAAAACAAGGAACAATTGAATCCTTGATATCTTTTGAATACTGCACTCTTTTGTACATATCAACCACCATATTTAGGCTAATATTTTCAAGACCAAAACATCACTTTTTGGCTAGATCCTTGAACTCCCTCCGCCTTTAGGTTAAGATTGAACCTTGAAGGTTCTTTTTCTTTTTTTTTTCTTCACCCGCTTATATTGTCCCTTTAAGCAAAGACCATGGTAATGGCATTATTTGGGCATAATCTAACGAAGAAAAAAAACACCCACTTCACCTGCAATCCTTAGGAAGTTTACAACACTCACAAATCACACATCTTTGAAGTGTTTACAGTTTGGTATTCAAAAAAAAAAAAAAAACTTACCGAAGCATCCCAAAGATCAAAGCTTTATATCAAGAAACCTAGACACGAAGAGGAAGAAGCTACAACTACACCAACATCTACACAAATGCCATCATCAACATACAATTTATTAATGGAAATTATGAGCAAAAGGAGAATATGGTTGTGTCTATTTGTGTTAGTGTATACAGTCCTATTATCATCTTTAAATTATTTCTTCTTCTCGAAGCTCTAAAGAAATGAAGGCATTAGAGAATAATAATGATACTAAGGAGGAATGTTGTTGGAGAAAAGGAACAAGTTGAGTGCAAGATTAAGGTCTGATTGTGCAAGGAGTACATTTTTGACATTGGGTAAAGTGAACCTTTAGGTCTAAGTTTAGAATTAGGTCTCATGTGGGGTTTGGATTCAGGTTCTAACTGGTGGATTAGGATGTAAGTGTGCTCTGGTGGTAAGGATTGGGAGTATTGATGGAGATGATGAAGATAGGTTTTCTGTTAAGAGGAAAAAGAAGATGATGGAGACGAAGATAAGAGAAAGGGAGGGATCTGATTTTTTTTTTACCCTAATTGTGGAAGAGAATGGAATAAGGGTATTTTTGACAAATTAAATGTCTTCTATATGTGGCATATAAAGTGTCAATTTACATAGAAAAAGTGGGCCCACTAATTCTTAGTCAGCATTCAAACCACCTTTCACCTGACGGAATCATTGAAATGATACAAAAATAATGAATTCAAACACTCAATTGCAAAAAAAAAGTCTGACCACCAAAATAGTAAAAATTCAAAAACAATTGTGCAATTCTTCCTTTTAATTATAGCAAATTAAAATATGAATTTTCAAAATTTTGCAATTCGAATCATCGATAAAATATCCAGTGAAAAAATGCTGACATGTCAAGTGATATTTGACCTAGTAATCCACATCAGACTTTAATTGCCACGTCAAATGCCCTCTCTTGCTATTACTATTTAAATTAACACCTTGGACAATAAGCCCACCACTAAGAGCATTAACAAATCATTCTCAGATCATCACCACCATCATTTGGCTTGATAAAATGCCAAAACCTTTCCTATCGCTAAATATCTAACAACTTTACCAGTAGATCTCATTGTTGTTGCTGTTGTTGTATGCTCATCCGCCATTGATAAGCCATTGGATTTAGATTCAAATTACAAAGAGAATAGCTAACTAGGATTTCAGAGAAGCGAGATCTAAGATTTTAGGATTCGATTTCATAGTGTGTGTGTGTGTGTATAAAACTATAGTGTTAGAGATAAGCATACAGAGTATTTTGAGCTTTGAGTTTGAGGAGGTCCATAAGACGGTGAGTGATAGCGATAGAGACGGTCGGCATGGTAGTGGTTGGATGTGGGTTGGATTTTTTAACCCAGAATAAAATAAATCTCTGTTTGCTTTGATCGTACTCCGTGTTTTTTTTAAGTTTCATTTATCTGTTTCTCAAGTTTCATTAAGTTCCAATCTTTGTTTCAAAGTCTTTGTCCTAATCATGAGTGATCCTTTAAGATTTCTCATAATTGAATCAAGATCGTATGATTTGATTGGTAACTCTTGAATTTAGATTTCATTTTTGATATGGTTTTGGTTTGTTTTCTTATAATATTAAGGACTTGATCACTATAATGTAACTTAAAGAGCCTTCATACTTTTTTTGGGTTTTTGTAGCTGAATCTAAAGTATTTGAATTTGCCATTTGGTGAACAAATATAGTCGAAGTATTTAAATTCAGTTAATAAATGAATACTTGGGTTAAAATTTTCTATATAGGAAGGGAAGTAAACTGATATGTGTGTTTGTATATTATCATAGTTTTTATTGTTTAGCAAACCTATCTAGCTTGAGTTTGAACTGCATCCAATGGTTGATCAGAATGCTAATGTGCGACCTCTAAATGGAAAGCCTTCAAGAGCCACTAGTCCTTATTCTATAGATTTGGACAACTTTACTAAGCAGTTGAAGATGTTATATTCGCATTAGAGTAAACAAGCTATGCAATTCCCATCTTTGTCGTCATAATCTTCTTCTTCAATTTATTTTTCTTAATTTATGGGTTTTTTTTTAGTGAAAAAATGAGGCAATAGCCTAAAACACGAAGACTACAACGAGATCATATGACTATTACAAACACTATACTGATCATGAGTTAACCATTAAATCATACCTTATGATGGATTGCAAAATCTATGATACCCCACCTCTAGATCATGAGTAGATACTGCTAAGTAATCTACAACAAAGTCAGCCTCTTGGAAAACATAGGATATTTCCACCTGCCATGACCTTTGTAACAACTATTTGATTACCATAACTAAAGCTGAATATGGTGCAATTCTGCCCCCACTCTACTTGACCAACGAAACTGCTACTTGGCTATCAACTTCAAGCAGCACCTTCCGATAATTTCTGGGTATTTTTTGTAGTTGAATCCAAAGATTCGATTTATTTGATTATTCTATAATGTAATTTTCTTTGGTTTGCATTTTGCTCATGTTAAAGTATGAAAAGTGGCAATGGCGTGGCAGTTAAAAGACTGAGGTGGATTAGTAGGTCAACTATCGCCTGACATGTTAGCATTTTTTCACCAAATGTTTTGTCGGTGATTCGAATTGCAAAATTGTAAAAATTCATGTTTTAATTTGTCAAAATTAAAATGTTTTATTAAAATTGCAAAAAGCGTTAAAAGTCATGATTTCTTTTTTCAAATAACCCAATATTATACATAATTATTCTTCTTAATTTTAGAAAGTTTATGAGACGAGAATCATAATTTTCGAACAAATATATAATTTATTATGAATTTTTAATAAAAATTCAATTAAAATTATATTTTAATTATTAAAATGAATCAAAAAGTAATTGTCTCCAACTAGACCTCAACTCTTTCAATTGCACTTAGTAAAAATTATTAGTATTTTTCTCAATTAAAATAATTTTATTTTAAATTTTCTTGTCTCAAAAAGAAAATTAAAAATAAATTTAATATTAAAAATATTTTAACATATGGCAAAATTATGTTAAAATTTTGGAGTCTTGTGGTGGCAGTAGTGTCAAAAATGACCGCTCTTAGTATCTTTATGTGCTGTAATTGTGTGTGTGGCTGTGAGGCCTTATTTGGCTAGGTGCATTTCCCACTCTTGGATGGCGGAGAGTGTAAGCCACTCACTGCCTTAATGAATAATTTTGTCTTTGAAAATTTTCCTACCCTTATTTTTCAGTGTTCTAAATTCAAAGGTATAATTTGGTCTTAATTTGGAGATCTATAGGTATGTGTTTGAGTTCAAACTCTTAATATGTGAGTGCAAAAGTCAATAAATCTTCAACCTTAAAAATTTTTCTAGGTCTGAAAATTTTAGAAGATGAATTTTCAAAAGGTCAACTTTAATCAACCATATCTTTTTCCGCTCTTAACAAATTTAACGTTCTTTATATCAACTTAAAGTTTGAATCACAAACAACAAATATATATAAAAATCATGGCATGAAACACAAGATACAAGGCAGAAAATGTGCACGAAGTTGTTGCCCCAATCATGTTTATAAACACAAAAATTATTTTCAAGCCATAAAAACAAACTTAATCTATAAATTGACATAGGAATTATCAATTATGCTCTGATACCAATGTAATAATGCAGAATTAAAATTATAATAAAACTAGGATCACTTACATTTAATGATATCATGAATTTAGGATAGAAGAACACTAGGTTCAGTGTTAATCACACCAAAAAAAAAAAAAAAGGGAAAAGCACCATACTTTCACAACCTTCTTTACTCTAGTATTTTGTTTGTAGTTTTTATAGAGCCTTTTGTATTATGTATCCTTCTGCATCCTCTTTTATTTTTTAACATACTTTTATGTATTTTTTTTAGGAATAACTGCAATAGGTAATTGCTTTTTGACAATTGCATTCTTCTATATATGAGTGAAAAGATTCAATCTTTCATTGATTGAAAATTAAGAGTACATTTTGATGAAAAGAGCAATATAAATAATAGTATAATCAAGAAATACCGAAATAAAACCTCACTCAAATTATGAAATTTCTTATTACTATTCTTCAATCGTATTGACATATCTCTTTTAATTTGTAACTCAAGGATCCGTACGCTCCACTTAATGGCTTTGCTTAGCTATATATCAACTCTATGCTCTTTGAATGATTTCGATTACAAAAATACCAACATAAGTTTCACAATAAGGAGATACTAGTTAAGAAAATCATTAAAAAAAAAAAACCCATTAAGGGCCACAAAGATCTCATTAAGTATAAAAATTTCATCAAGAAAAATTCAAAAATTTCAATTAAAAATAAACAATTTGAAGATTTTTATATATTCAATAAAAAAAATAAATAAATAAAATATAAACAAAAGAAATCACTGCTGGTCGAGAAGGTGATCGACGACGATGATTGAAATGAAAATTTTAAGAAGAAATTAAGCACTAAAAGAAAATAAAAGAAAAGAGACTGTTAGAAATTTTTTAATCCACAAGTTTATATATATATATATATATATATATTATCAAATTGGTGGAGCGACACGAATTCAAAATCCAACAATGTTACTGTCTCATTATGTTAAAATACTGGGACAACGAGATTGTGTTATGTTATTCACGATAGCACAGGGGCAGTGGTTATCTCAGCAGATAAGAGATTGTTTGGTAAATTGGATGTTGACATTGTGGAAGTAATGGCAGTACAATTTGGAATGTCAGTTGCTCGACAAGCAGCATTAGCTACATCAGTGGTTGAAAGTGATTCACCCGTAAACATGCTGCCTGATGGAAAACATGGTCGTTCTCCTATTTACAATTCATCTTAGTTGCTTCTTTACTTCAATTGGGTTCACTTTTATTTCTCGTTTCAGTAATAAGGTAGCTCACAGACTTGCCAGTTGGGCTTGGTCTTTATCTTTGGCTTCTGTCACTGTAGATGATGTGGCTGATTGCACCAAAACTTTTTGTGTTTGAGGATATCCAGCACTTAATTTATTTTGAAGCCAGATTTTCATAAAAGAATATTAAAATAAAAATTTTTGCACTATTATATGATAAATAAATATCTAATAAAAATATTAAGGAAAAATGCAATAAAATATCATATGATTATATGCTTTTTCAATTAAATGATTGCGGTATTTTTCATGACATTTAAAGATTTATGATTTTGTTTTACTTGCATTTTAGTACTTAATCAGTAATATTATTAAAAATAATGATATAATGTTAAAATAATATGAATTTTTAAGAAAAAATTATTTATTAAGTAGTATATAGCATTCAATTGACTAAAATAAATTCACAATTAATAATAATAAGATGTATTTTTATTTTATTAAGATTAAAAAGAAATTTTTTTAAAATAAATTAATAATATTTTGAAAAGTATCTAAATAATCACATGTAAAATATTTTATTAATGAAAAGTATGATTAAAATTTTATTATAAAATAATGACGATAATAGTTGATAGGGTATTAAATTATTAGAATATAAAACCACATATTTTTAATTGTCACAAAAAATACCACAAACTTTTAAATAAAAATGGGTCTATTTACAGGTTTTTCTTTTACTTATCACAAAGTATTATTACTTTAATTATATCATGAAGATAAGGTATTATTTTGACTTCTCCATGATTATGATAAATCTAACAAAAATTAAAGTAAAACAAACTAAATAATTCTTGGACAATGAAAGTCTATTTCTAAATTTGTTTTGGTTACCAGTAGACCCGCACAACAAGTTTACTGTGTTCAGAAATTTAATTACATGAAACATTTTATTTTCTAACTTTACCTTTTTAAAATTCAATATTAATAACTAAAAGGCAGAATGGTTACAAATAATGTTTTACCACTACAATTATTCTATTCATTAGTAATCACTATTAAACAATGTTTAGTGTGATATTTTATCATTTTAAAAACACATAATTAGAAATAGCAATGCTTATGAATAGTTTAAGTGGTAAAATATATGGATATGAAGATAAAGAGTGAAGGGTTCGAACTCCGTTCCTTCTTACTCTCCCTTCTAATGGTGGGAAATTAACACCATTTCAACTTGCTCTAAACAAAATAGAAATAATGGATTTTCAGAAAAAGGAAAAGAAAAAAAAAGAAATAGTGATGCTACAAGAAATTTTAACATCCATGAAAATAAAAATCTTACCTAATATTGAAAATATGATTGACCAATGTATATGCTGTTCTTTGAATGAATCATGTATCCCTTTATTAATGGAAACAAATTATTTATGTCATATCTATTGAATGACTACAATTTCAAAGAATAATAACAGAATAGTCCAATAGCATTTCAATTTCAATTAACAACCTGTAATAACTTAACTGTTCACAAATTCAAAATTATTTAAGTTACATATTTACTAAAAAAAATACTACAACTACAAGAAAGATTAAAATGGTTTTAATCACCAATATACTTTTCATTGCCTTAGCATTATTTTTGAAGCCATGCAATTGCACAAATCTTTCTCCTGGAAATTCATCATTGTTTTCTGCAGTTTATGTATTTGGAGGTTCTGAAATGGATACTGGTAACAATAATTTTATGAACTCTTCAACTTCGAAGGCTGATTATCTTCCCTACGGAATCGATTATGATTACGATATCCCAACAGGGAGGTTTTGCAATGGAAAAATTATTCCTGACTTTGTTTCCTCAAAATTTGGACTAAGAGATACGATTCCACCCTTTTTAGATCCAACTTTATCGGATGATGAACTTAGCTCAGGTGTTAATTTTGCATCAGCTGGTGCAGGATTCGATGATTTAACCATGTCTTCTGCTAAGGCTATTTCCCTTCTTCGCCAAATCAACTTATTTCAGACTTATTCTCGCAAACTTAGCAGTAGTATTGGTGTAGTGAATTCAAAAATGATCATCAGCAATTCCTTGGTAATTGCTAACGCAGGGAGTTATGACTTTGAAAAATATTATTTTCATCTTGCAAGCAGTTCACTTGACTTCATGGCCCGCCAAGATTTATGGATCAATAACATTAGAAATTTCATTTGGGTATGTATTTACTTTTTTAATTTAATTAGAGTACAACTTTAGATTATATAATGGATTCCATTCTTGATTACCATTAGGTCAAAATTTTTTTTTTTTTAATTCAAACAAAATAAATAATATATATTGTTTTAATAAATACACAAGCCCTAAAATTTATTAATAAAAATCTTAATATTTTATGCCCAGTTATCTTTTTCCTTTTTATTATAAATCATCCGTATTCTGAATTTATTGAACTCTAACTAATTTTGTTTGACTGAAGTAAAACTATAAATACGGTAAAAATACATATATGGGCATTTTTAATAAAGTTTTCTTGAATATGCAACACAATCATATATTATGATTACATAAAGTTATATTCAAGAAAAACGAAAGAAAATAATTAATTTTTACTAAAAAATTATTAATTTAATATATTTAGTGAATTATTTTATTGTAATTAACAGCAAATATATACGATGGGTTGTCGTACGGTCCTTATAACGGGACTTCCACCAGTGGGGTGTCTTCCAAGTGAAAGTCGATTACAGCTTAAAAAATGTACAGATGATCAAAATGAAGTTTCTCTAAGTTATAATGCAAAGCTTGTAGAAATGCTGCCTAAGTTACAAGCAACGCTTCAAGGGAGCAAACTTATCTACGTGGATATCTACAAGCCTCTTGTTGACATGATGAATTATCCACAAAAATATGGTAAGTAGAATACTTCTATGATGAACATATTGGCGTTCTCTTCACTGAAATTAAATTTGAAATTCTATGTTTCATATTTTTTTTAAAATTTTTTTTAATACCTTATCATAATGTCATAGTTATTTTATGACATAAAGTTAATATAATATTAAATTTGCATAATAAAATTATTTATGTGATTTATCATTAATTTAACTATTTAGATATTTTTAAGTAATTTTAAAATTATTTTTTATTCACAATAATTAAAAGTACATCTAAATTTAATTTATTATTATTTTATTATAATTAATTGAATACTACATCATTTAAACATTAAAAAAATCACAAAATTAATTTTTTTCACAAATTATAATCGATAACTAAAATTGTAGTTTTTTTAAAAAAATTAACTAAAATTTGTTCAATTCCACTACTTAAGAAATTTATTTTATTTTCAGATGAATTAAAAATAGAATTCAATTACAAATAAATTGTTACACTTTATATTTGATTTAAATAAATACTTAATGAAATTCATTTAAAATAAATTTTATATGTTATTATATTATGTTTGGTATAAATTTAAAATTCAAAATAATATGTTATTTTGTCAAAAATACCCTTATAAATTAAGATTGTATGAAAAGAGCATTTTAGAAAATAAAAAGGATATTTTAGTGTTACAAAAAATATAGACCATATAGACCTAAGAACATTGCGTTTATTTGAAAATTCCAACAATTTTGTTAGAATTTGTTTTATTCACAAGCAATTTAATAAATTAAAAAAGTTAAAAATGCAAATATATTTCATAAAATTTTATTTAAACAAAACAAACTAAATTTCAATTTAATTATAAATATAGTTTATAAAATTTATTTGTATAAAATCCACTTTTAATTGTATTTTTGTATTTGATTTCAGTTATATTAGATTTTACGGGTTTATAAAATTTATTTTAATTATATTTTTTGTATTTGATTTCACTTACTCCAGGTTTCACGGAAACATGTGCGGCATGTTGTACTACTAGGTTATTTATGTGTGTAAAGGGAGCTCCCATATGTCAAAACACTTCGCAATACTTATTTTGGGACAAATTTCATCTCACAGAAGTAGCAAACCGTCACCTATTCCAAAGAATGGATGAGCAAATTCTCCCCTAGTTACAAAATAATATTTAGCTATTAGAAATATTTGTTATAATAAGTAATTACTACTTAGTGTAGATTTGAAATTTCAATTGAAGTTAATTAGTAATACTATTTAATACAAAATAATTGTTGTTCATTATATTTTTATATATTTTTTTTTGTGAATTCCTTTATTACTAAACCCATATGAGGAACACTGTATTAATATTTATTGAGATGTTACAATATAATAATAATATTTATTGCAGATTTTTGACTTATTGTCGAGGGATAATGACCTTCTCTCTAAAAGACTAGTCTATTAACACGTGTAGTGCTCACATTTATAAAGCTAAGATCTCCCCCACTACTTTGCAATATGAGATAATGACATTCCAGTGCCCACATTTATAAGGTATTATGAATGAACTTCAACAAATACACGGAATGGTCGTCTTGATTCACTTTAATGAAATACACTCAAAACTTGATAACTTTGTTCAAAATTCTAAGAAATAAGTTGATGATTGAAATTTAACCTATTTAAAAGACTTAAACTCCAATTTTGAATGCCACAAAGATTTGATCAACTCCTTTGATAAGTTCGGGTTGAATTCTTTCAAGAACATGAGAAAAACAAGCAATCTATGCTTTAAGTCGAATTTGACTCTAAATATTCTGAATTATACTTAAAAAACTTATCAAATTATGTGCATAAAACTCCCTTTTATAATGCTAAGAAAGTAACTTAATGGTAAAGAATCCTAACTATCTAAGGTTTCCTTTCAAAGTACGAAACAATTAACTAAAACTAAAACAAACTTATCTGAGTATACTTAGGTTGAATTTTACATAGTTTAAAGCCTTAAAACCCAAATCCCTAACTAAAGTCTAAACACAAATTCTAATAAAGAATTATGCCCAAACATGATTTGACTCAAAATAAGCTAAGTATATAAGCCTTAAACAAGTCTATCCATAATCATCATGGACTTGGACTTCAAATATGTTGTATAAAGCCTATTTAGCTTCAATTTGACTTCCACAAAAGCCTTCAAAATATTTTGGATTGTCATGTGCATGATTAGCCCAAATAATTTTTATAAAGCCTTATAAAGACTCTTTAAACCTATTTGCACGTGACCTAGTTATTGAATCTTGACGTAGCTGCAGATAATCTTTTAAAGCCTTGGTTTCACAATTCAAACAAGGTCCATCAAACTTTGACTTAGCTTCATGCGATCCACTATCTTTAAGATGCTCCTTTTGATCCATTCAAGTTACTGGTTGAATTTCCTCCATGTGATTTATATCATAAGGTCAAGATCTCCCACACTACTTTCTAATGTGGGGCTCATGACATTCTACCCCCTTGCCCAAGGGAAGAGAAGGACCCATCTAGTTCGGACCTACCTCGATCATGATATTTCTCATAAGGGCACCACATTGGAGAAAAGTAGGGTTGACTCTGATACCACTTGTCACAGGGCCATTACTTCTCCCCAAAAGACTAGCCTGTTAGAGTATGCAGTGCCCATGTTTATAAGGTCAAGATTTCCCCCACTACTTTCCAATGTAAGACCGTAACATTATGCTTTCAAACTTAGTAGTGTTTCTGGTGAAACAAAATGCAAAAATAATTAAGGATAAATGCATAAATAGTGTCCAAACTTTTTTACTTTTGCTATTTTGGTGTTTGACCAATTTTTTTACAATTAGGTGTTTGAACCTGCAAATTTTTTTTAAAATGATGTCTATAACAAGTTTTACAGGTAAATTGCATACGTGTCTTATTTTAAAATAGTAAATTGACTTAAATACCTTTATTTTATATTAAATTCTTTTTTATTCTAATTATTTTTTTAAAATTATTATAAATGAAAAAAGTACTTTTATTTGTCATATTAAACTGGAAATTAATTATTTTTATTTTATTAATAACAGTGGTTGATTTTAATTTTTATTTATGATTTCAGTCAAATAAAATTTTTATTCATTAAAAAATTATTTTATTTTATTTTTTAATTATAATAAATAAACTTTTGCTTGTACTTTTTATTTTAGTTAAATTGTATTTTTATTTACTCTTTTTGGTATATTTAAAAATAAATTTGATATTTTATTTTATTTTATTTTTCAATAATAATATTTTAATTTTTTATTATTTTATTTTCTTTTAATAATATTTAGTATATTTTTCTTTCAAATTTATATTATATAAAAGTGAAAAAAATAAAATTTTAAATTAAAAATAAAAAAATCTAATATTAAAAAAAGACATTTAAGTCAATTTATTATTTAAAATAATATATATAAGCACTTTAAACTGTAAAACATGTTAGAGACATCATTTTAGAAATTTTTAGCAGATTCAAACACCTAATTGTAAAAAAAAATAAAACACTAAAATAGTAAAAGTGAAAAAAATTCAAACACCATTTATGTATTTATCCTAAATAATTACTAGCAATTCTTTGGTAATTGCAATGCAAGTTATGTCTTTATTTGCTTGGTGCAAGGAGTTCATTGAACTTTTATAGGGCACCAAGATTTCTTGATCAATAGCTTTAAAAGTTTTATTTTGGTATGAATTTATCTCCTTAGTTATAATTTGGAAAAATTGCATATTAGGTGTCTGAAGTTTTTAATTTTTGCTATTTTGGTGTTTGAATTTTTTTTAACAATCGAGTGTTTGAACTCATTATTTTTTTTTTCATTTCAGTGGTTCTGAAAGGTGAATAGTGGTCTGCATGTCTTGTCATCTCATGGAGGACCCATTATTTACAACTAGTATGTCACATATTCAAAAGAATTAGAAATGGCAAAATTGTCCTTAATTTATTTATTATTTATATTCCCTTCTCAACTATGACCGACCTTAAGCCAAAAAGGCAATCACTACTCCACCTTTGCCACTAACCCTAGCTCCGACTGTCCAACAGGCCTCCCTAACATCGATTCACACTAATCAGTACCACTTTTCTCTAAGATCCGTCTTGCAACACCAATTGATGTGCCTTACACGCACAAACACATCCATTATATGCATGTTTTTAAGAAGCTCCCCATCTCTTCTCCACTATAGAATCATTACTCTTTTTGAGCCTCTTCAACTCCCCACTTTTTCGTTGTTCACCATTTTTCTTCTTGAAATTTCCATGAACCGTTTACCCAAAATCACCTCAACTAAGTTCACATCCATTGAACAATCGTTTAGCTTGATCATTATAGCAAGCCCATAAGAAAAAGTTATGGAGCTGTATTGGTGGTGGAGGTGTGTGATGATAAATTAGGCATGAAAGAGACTAAGAAAGGTGTTTTAGTGGAAGAGCTACGAGATTAAGTGGCTAAGGCAAGTGCGATTTGGAAGGTGAGTTAATTAAGAGTAAAATATCAAAACTTTTTGAGATAGTAGTGTCTAGTCCTTGTTATTAGCTATGGTGAGAGAGAGGTAGAATGTTGTTTCGGGTTTTGATATAAGCATTGGCGGTACCCTTGGATTCCACTTCTCTCTAATTTCATTATCATATATCCCAAGCCAGAAGGGTGCAACTTGTTTTATGTTAGAGACATAATAGACAGTGAGGAATGAAGGTAGAATGCCTTGGGTCTTAGGGAGCTATTTACAGAGGTTGAGCAACAACCCATCAAGTGTATCCCTATCTCTAGAAGCAATGGGCAAGACAAGATCATATGGCACTTTGACATAAATGGTCTTTACTTAGTTAAATCTAGATATAAATATCTCAAGCTTTAGCAATATAATGAAAACTGCACCTTAACATCCTGAGGCAAACTATTAAGGTCGTTTTTCAAAACCCTAAAGGCTGATGATGAAAGTAGAAAAATATCTCACTAACAAATGAGATTGATAAAAAATGTTGATTGAAAAGCAAGTTCAGAGCCAATTGAAACGCTAAAACCCTATCTGAATACTAAATTAAACTTCTTAAAACCAAACGTAACCTCGAGAAAGAGGTTTTGATGATTGAGAGAGTGAAAGTATTTGTCAAGTTTGTTTATTGAGTCAGTTAGGAAATTCTTGAAAGAGACTATTTTTGTGTCTATAATGTCTATTTTTCATACTGACTTTCAGTCTGGGAGCTTTGGTTTAACCTCAAGAAGCCCCATGATGAAATGTCAAACTTTGGTCAATGGACCTTTCTAAAGGTCAAATCGAGTCCTTGAAATTGAATTACAATCTGAAACTATCTTTTAAAATTACAGTGTGTCAGTGTGGACCACTTAACCAAAAGTCAAATTTTTAACCTCCGATAGTCAAACTAGGTCCCACACGTGTAATAAAATAATACACAATTCCCTAGGAGTAGTGACCAAGTAAAGAATATCCTATTTAAGAATATTCTTGGATAAGTGTCAAATTAAGAGTGATACAAGTGTATAATTTTGTCTTGTAGAGTAAAATAATTCCTCGTTTAATTATAACTTAATTACAATTGTGCCACCAAGCCTTTGTTTATAAATAGAAGGTTTGAGGAAGCATTTTAGGGAGGAAAGATAAGAATAAGAGAGAGAAAATTTTTGTAGCAAAAATGTTAGAGTGAGAAAAATAAATAAAAAAGAGAGAAAAATAGAAAAACAAACTAAAATAATGCTTAAATAAACACTCTCCTAATCCACCCTTTTTCTTTCACCTTTCTCTACTCAACCTCTACCCAATTATTAACCTAAAAACTCTCCCAAACACTCTCTAATCCTTCTATAATCCAAAAACAACAATCAAATCAAACACAAGCTCACAGTAACCAAAAATCAACTTAGTGCTCACTTGACCCTATTTGCTTTCAATATCCATTTCTTCAATTCAATCTTTGTTTTTGGTGAGTTTAATCTCATATTATGAGGCTAAAAACTTTCTAAATTATCTTTTTATTTGATTTGTGTCTTTATTTTTGGGTTTGGGGCCATTAAAATTCATGTTTTGAACAAGAATTGCTTGTTCTTTTAAAATCGGCTATTCTTGGCAAAACTGACTATCCATCCTTTAAATTTGGCTATTGGAGGCTCTTACACTGGCTATTAGAAGGTGAAATCCGGCTATTTAGATAGGAAATGTGGCCATCCATGTTTGAGCTTTGAAAATTTGCTCGTTTTGCTCCGAAATGACTCCAATGATGGTCCTAATGACTCATATGCATTCTATAATGATCATACATCATTTAAATGAGTCTACAAGGTCCTAGGATGATCAAATTTGATATTTTTCTAATGTATTTTCATTTTTAAAATATTTTTCTTTAACATTCAACTTTTTTTTTAAAGCTATTTCATTTGCTTGTTTGCTTTGACTTTGATTGAGCTTTTGGTTGATGATCAACATTATGCTGTTTCTTGTGCATTCTTGATTGTGATTTGGTGTTTTTGAATTAATTATATGATAATTTAGTAACCTGATTTTACACATTTTGAGTCTTGAACAATGTGTTGATGGTTGTGTATGTGTATTAAGTTCATTTATGCTTAATTTTGTGACTCTTATTATGATCTTTGTGTGTTTTGATTCTTGCTGATTAATTTGTGATAATTTTTTAGTCTAATTTATGATTATATAAGCTTGTGTGTGCTTTTTGCACATATTTGTGATTAATTTGTGGTTTTTGTGCATTTTGTGATCTTAAGAGTGCAAGTTAGCCATTAATGGTTAAATTGCTACTTCTAAATAACATAAATATAATTTATGTGTCTTTAATTAATATTTAATTGTTTTTATGATTAATTTTGTATAATTATGAGTCCAATTTGTGAATGTTGGGTCTATTATGTGTATATATTTGTAGTTTTGTGTATATATTTTGATATTTGTAGTTTTGTGTTAAATTTGTGTACTTAGAAGCATCAATTGATCATTATTGGTTAAATTGATGTATTCTAAGATATTATTCATCATTTTTATGCTTATTTTTTTTACTTCTAATCATTTTTCCTTTTTTTATCACATGATTATTATCTCTAACCAACGCTTATGCTCTTATGGATTATTTTTACTAACCAATTTCTTTGTTCCTCGCATTTTTGCAATTCATGCATTCATGTGCCATTATGCATATCACTTTCTTGATGCATATCACTATCATGTGTGTGCTCATTTTTATATCCTTTAGATGCATATTTGCATGCTACCTAGCTTGCATTACTTGCATACTTGCGTGCTTTATGAAATTGCATCACTTTACAGCTTCTCGGCTTGCATCATGCATCATCCTTTGCATGCACCATGAATTTATTTAATATTTGTGTGAGCATGCATTTGCATTTACATCATACATTTTGCATATATATCTCCTGCTATTCAATCTCCAAGGCTCTCAATCTCTCAATTACTAACTCTACTAACATTGCTAACTTTACTAACTACTAACATTTATTTTTATTGCAATTTACTTTTCAAACATTTTATTTATTGTCTAATATTATAAATTGCTCATTTTATTATCAAGCTCTTAATCTCAATCTTTGATTCTCTATATTTTATCATGTTTAATTTATATTTTTATGTTCATTTAATTAGTCATTTCCTTTAATGTTCCTTTTATGTTATTATTCACTTTATATTTGTATATGTTTTTATTATTAATATACTTGTTGTCTCCACAATTTTACTCTCTCTATCTCTAATCTCACTTTCTTTACAATTTTATGCTTAATTTATTATTTCTTTGCTTTAATTCTTTTATTC
>CATIWM010031603.1:0-12376 GCA_949671775.1 Mallotus repandus | reverse complement strand
ATATATATATATGTTAAACAAGATCTTCAAAAATTATTTTATTTAAAACAAAGTTTATCTCTTCATATTCTAAATAAATTAAGTATAATTGATTATAAAATAAAAATTTAATCATTGATTAACAACAAAAATTTAATTATTAGAGACAAATAATTTATAAAACTATTTCAACAAAAATATTAGACATGACAATCACAACCAACAACTAAAATAAATATGATACAATATGATGATATTTTCAAGTTTAATACATACGGCGCCGGTGAATACACTATAGTTTAACCATTTCATGTAATACGTCCCAAGGATTACACAAATACAACATTGCACCAATTGAACTATCCTAAGTATTACACAAATACAACATCTTACAAATTTAACCATCAACTGTAATACACTGAAATATTCACACAAATAGGACAGACAGAAGCAAATGCATATGACCTCCCCACATGCAGGTACGGCAAATATGAATCCATTTATTTTCCCCTTTTGGCATTATCAAGAATGGCCCAAGGGGAGCAAAATACAAGAAAGCATCCATGAACAAAATAAAAAACACACTTTATAAAGTACATAATAATAAGAAAGTCGGACAATGAGTGCCCCGTGAAAACACAACCTAAGAGAAAGACTTTTGAAGTGCAATCAATGCAATGTTATCTGAAAAACACCACGCCCTAATGATTTCCATTTCAAAATACTACTTCAGGAGACACAGAGTAAACAGACTGATTTTTCATAGTACTCTCCATATTTACATCAATGTCATAGTATTAGAGACCCATCTGCCTTGAAAAGCCAACAATGAGCTTAAAAATAGAAAGACAAGAGGTAAATGTCGGAACTTGGAAGGGAGGCAAGTAAAAGCAGCATCACCTGCGACGACATTACATACAAAATACAAAACCTACATGAAATTAGCCCCACAATGCCTCTCAACCACCTACAGCCAAAGCTTAGCAATTTGCTGTCAGGCCCCCTTCACTTCCTTAATATCACCACAAAAAGCAACTGTCTCTTCTTTCCAAGTATCTTTGTTCTCCAATGTGACTTCAATAGATAATGTAGCAAAATAATGAAGCAGGGAATAAAGCATTTGGACCTCCTGTGCATCAAAGATCATCAATGACAGTGGCATCATGTAAGTCGCAGAGCCTTGTTCCACCATTTCACTGGAAGATTGCAACAGATGAATAACAAAAAATCATCCCTCCTCAAAGAAAATGATGGAACCACCCCCAGTGCTATTCTTTTACTTAACACATGTAACTGAATAAGCTACAAAGAAAAATGAGCTGGTCAGAGTTATACACATGTTCACAATTTCAGTGCTATGATTTTTTCCCATTAGGTTTTGGTGATTGGTAAGGCTGGTTGTATGGAGAAGCACGTGTATCACTTAGAGTGGATAAGCTCCTTAATGGCTGCCCATTCCTTGTTACAAATCCTGCTTGTGTTCTGATTCCATTTTTAGTATGCATATTTGACTTGTTACGATCAGCTTGCATTGTTTGGAAATAATAAGAAGAGCTGGCCATATCCTTCAAGTTAGGCAAAGGCTTTAACGTTTCAACAACTTCACTCATCCGAGGTCTGGCTTTGGGGTCACGGTTAAGACACTGGGCAGCTAACTGTATAGCTTTCTGAGCACCTTTGATTGAAAAATGGCCTTCAAGACGAGGATCTAATAACCTGTAGAACCTTCTCCTATCTCCAAAATGCGGTCTTGCCCATTCAACAAGGTTGTGTTCCCCATTGGGGCGGTTTTTGTCCATGGACCTCCGGCCAGTCAGCATTTCAAGCAAAACAACTCCAAAGCTATACACATCACTTTTAGATGTCAAATGTCCTAAGCCAATGTGGAACGAGCAGCATAACATCAGATAATGAGCAAACAATGCATCCATAGCTTTAACATCAAGGAATTCTACTAACAGGGGTAAGTAAATGATACTTTAGTTTGAAACTTAAAACATTACTGGCTGCAAACTGCAACAACAAAATAATAAAATTTTACAGCAAAGTAAATTGCTAAACAACATTGCCCAGCATGTTAATAATCTTATGAAGTGAATCTGAAATTCTCCCTGGAATAACTAGCTCCTTAAGACATACGAAAGGCATATTTTATACCATGAATGATCATTCTTGCTGCAAGGCCAATAGCAAGTATCGAAAAAAGGGAGGGAAACACATAATTGGTATCATGGAAATGCAGCTGGCAATTTTCAAGAAAATGATGTGGCAATCTGCCAGTAAATTAACACTAGAAATCCCTATTATTATGTACACAGACTATTCATATAATCACCTCCAGCCTCAAATACAGGGTTGAATTCACGAATGCATAACAGCCAGCCCAAGACAAGCCCAAGTGCTCAAACCCAATTCTGGCTTGGCAAATGCCTGCTCAACAGCTCACAAGGATACAAGCCTGATGTATTAAAAGCTCATGACCATGGTAATTGCAGTAAAATGTTTGCCATTGGGACTCTTAAATTCAATGAAGTCAGTGTCCCTTTTGACTATACTGAAGTTAGTAAGTGAACATGTGCCAACAAGAACACATTTTGTAAACAGATTCCACACTTCTAATGTGTTTGCAGCATCTCCAGTAATATATTAGTCACAGGGTCAAGGAGACATGAAATGCACTCATACAATCAAGAACTCAGTGACGGATGGTATATAATCACACCCAAAACTCAGTGCAAAGTTGAATTCAACAGAATTTGCCTAACGAGCTTAAGCTAACGGATGACCTTGGCAAGCTTGTCTTCATAAATGAATTTAAGGCAAGATCTAGTTGAGATAAGCTCAAGGTATTCCTGGGTATTGGTTCACCCGTACACTGAAGACAGATGCGAGCATCTCATCTGAACAATATAAGGACATATACTGCAATATAAATGCTTACTTCAAATAATATATACCATTGATACTTCTGAATGACCAATTACAGTTTCCATTCAGAAGTCAACTAACATATCTAATAATTCATAAGAGTATGTGTCTATGAAAATTATGGAAAGAAACTGAACATAGCTCACCAGTCATCACATATTCTGGAGCAGCATAGCCATATGTTCCCATTACTCGAGTGGATACGTGAGTTTTACCACTCTCAGGACCATCTTTGGCAAGTCCAAAATCAGATAGTTTGGCATTGTACTCCTATAATGGTAGTATTATTCACTTCGAATGCAAAGGGAAAAAAAAGTATGATATTGGGAAAAAAATTTACTACTGGTGCATGTGTAAGCAACATACCGCATCTAATAATATATTGGATGTTTTAAAATCACGATATATCACCGATCTTTCAGCCTCTTCATGAAGGAAGGCGAGACCCTTTGCAGCACCAAGTGCAATTTTCATTCTGATAGACCAAGGAAGAGGCAAGGACCCTTCTGCGTATGAAATGGTTGTTACCAGAAAACATTAAAAATCAATCATGTAGATGCATGCGTTAAGAGGACTACAATAAAGAGAATGTAACATGATACATTATTATTCTAAGGAGGCCAAGTGGCCAACATAGAACTGAAAATAAATCCAAGCGCACGGCAATATGACGGTTGGAACAAAATGGGGTTAATTACACAAGAGGTTACCAAACTTTACACTAAATTTCATTTTGGTTTCATAACTTTAATTTGTATCTTTTTTATTACAAAACATTAATTTTAATTACGCAGAAAAGTCACCTAAAATAATTTTAGCTAATTTAGATGATGTTACACACAAGAGTTACTACATCATAGTCCAACTCAATAAAAATTGCTATGTCATACTGCCACGCCACCTTCGCCATAAGATTGTTGACCATAATTTTACTCTACTTTTTTTCTTTTTTTTACACACAACCTTATAAAATCATGATCAACAATCTCATGAAGAATGTGACGTGGTAATGTGATATAATAATTTTTATTGAGTTAAACTATCATGTGACAACTTTAGTGTGTCACGTCATCTAAATTAGCCGAAATTATTTTGGATGACTTCTATATATAATTAAAATCAATGTTTTGTAATAAAAAAAATATAAATTAAAGTTGTGGAACCAAAATGAAATTTAATATAAAGTTTGATAACCTCTGATACAATTTACCCTAACAAAATGCTATAAATAGGTCCACTTCTTATGTGCGGATCACTAACACAAGAAGCATAATAACTCCTGCCTCCACTATCACTAAGAAAAGGAATAAAATAAAATTAATTCCTCACTTTCCAAAACCATCTTCAGATTTAGAAGCTCGTATAGTGGCACATAAGACCAAGCTACAAAAGCTATTCAAAAGATAGATACACTTAACCAACTTGAATGTGCACCAAAACAAGAGGGTGCGCTAATAACCTGTTGGACCACAATCTTAGACAAACTCTCTAGTAAACTATTTGTTTAATCCCTCTGAGTTCCACCCAAGAAGAATTAATCATACAGTCTACTAAGAATCAATGTCAAACTGAAAATCACAAGAACAAAAAGATGAAAGTCCATAGGACAAATCTTAAATGGACATATCAGTTGAAGCTCTTTTATTTCTCCCCAATTGACCAAAATCAAATTTTTAAGCATATGAAGAAAGAAAAATCAAAGTCCATGTCTCAAGTAAATTGTACCAAAAGTTACCAAACTTTATATTAAATTTCTTTTTAATTACATAACTTCAATTTATATCTTTTTTGTTACAAAATATTGTTTTTAATTACAAAACAAGGTCATATAAAATAATTCCCGCTAATTTAGATGATGTGACATGCTGAAATTGCCGCAGTATAGTCCAATTGAATAAAAATTATCATGTAAGACTGTCATGTAATTTTTTTTTTCATAATATTGTTGACCATAATTTCATAAATTTGAGTGTAAAAAAAAAGTACAATTATGGTAAACGAGCTTATGGAAAAAGGTGGCGTGACAGTATGACATGACAACTTTGTTAAGTTGAACAGTAATGTAATAACACTGTTATGCTACGTTGTCTAAATTAACTGGAATTAGGTTGAGTGATTTCTCTGTGTAATTAAAATAAATGTTTTGTAACAAAAAATATATAAATTAAAGTTATAGAACCAAAATGAAATTTAGTGTGAAGTTTGGTAACTTCCTATGCAATTAACCCTTCATATCTCCATATCTACACAAACAAATTGTAGCACAACTTTCCTAGAGGAGGTAACCAAGAGAATGCTGTTACCTAAAAAAATTGAAAAGTTAAAACCTTGATTCCAAAGTTACATTAATTATTACTAACAGAACTTTTATATGACCAGCACACCCAACATGCAGTATACAATGTACACCTTTTTTTTTTTTTGATAAGCTACAATCTACACTTGCATTGTTGTTGCCAGATTATCAAAAGAGAGAGGGACAAAGAAAGCAAGAAACAGAGAGAGAGAGAGAGAGAAACTAAGCACAAGTGGCAGCAACCACAGTTTGCTTCAAGTGGATTGCTGTATCAACACATCAATCTCTTTGGTCTATAAAGTTCTGTAAGTTAAAAGTTGCAAGGATTCACATGATGTCACCATCAGAAAACTACATCATATGGACAGTAGTGTTCTTTCAAAGAAAATTAATCCATAAGCTGTTCTTATTCATTTGGCATTCCCTCCCTCCCGCCTCCCCCCACATCCAATGAAATAAGTCTGTCATGTCATAAGTATCATTATCTCTTTAGCAAAACAGGGTGGGATAAAAATACTAGTCAAATGCGACTAGTATTTATAAAATATTCCTACAAGGCTACAACAATGATGTCAAGTTCAAAGCTTTCATTTTTCAGTGTATACAAGAACATTCTCATATGACATTAAGAATCCATCTCAGGCTAATGAAGCATGGGTGGCCTTAATCCCAAACTTAACACACTCAAGGCTTGAAGGACCACCCAGGTACATAATTTCACATTGATCACGTCCCAACAATTAAGACATCAAGGTCTCATATTTCCATACTAACAATTTGATCAAGATGCATAAGAAAACAACTTTTTTTTTTGGACAGGCATACAGCACATAAATACAGCAAATATGAGTATATTGATTTCTGATTTACTTACTCCTGAAAAGGTGATTCTCCAAGCTTCCTCTAGGCATAAACTCATATACTAATAGCCTCTGATCATCTTCAATACAATAACCGATCAATTTAACCAAATTGGGATGGAGAAGGTTGCCAAGAAAACTAACTTCAGCCTGAAAATTGAAAAAAAAAATTCAAAGTCCTGATAATAAGACAGCAAACAAAAATAAAAAAGTAGAGAGAGAAAGGGTCCGCACAAGCCACTCCTTATGACCCTGAAGTCCATCATGGTTGAGAGTCTTCACTGCAACAGTAAGCCCTGTGCCAGGTTTCACAGGAGCAGTTCCATTCTCCTCTATCCAACCTTTGAAGACACAACCAAAACCACCCTCTCCAAGAAGACTCTCAGGTCTGAAATTCCTAGTCGCCAATTTTAGGTCATTGAATGTGAATATCCGTAGCTGTGAAGCAAGCTTCAGTTCCTCACTGAATTTCGGAGTAGATGAGGCACTTTCTCCATTACTAGTGGTTGTAGAGGATATCACAGGGACAATTGGGTGGTCTTTGCTCTTCTCATCAATAGATTTACTTTCCACTAATGAACAAAACAAGAAGAAAAACTTAAATGTTGTTGCTTCCAAAGTCAGAATGTTGTAAACCTTTATACAGATGCAGCTCTTCTTACAATTATCAATTAGTCAATTAGTCAAATTCAACCAAGTTCAGTGATAAGCAGACAAGGAAATTGCTAACAAAGAACAACTCGGTACAAAAATATGGAAAATGTTCACTTGGTGCTGTTTAACCATAAATGATGTCACAAAACCAACTATCATAAGAACCAACACAGTCCTCCCTAAGGCTCCACCAAACTCACAGAGCCTTCAAGAAACTCTTTGATATAAAATTAATTACCCAAGTTTTTTAATACTTTTATCTAACTTTTGTTCATATGTTCTCAATCACCAGCACTTGTGAAAAAAAGAAAGAACATAACTTTCATGGTGCTTCCAGTTCCAACCCCATAGTAATAATAACGTCAAAAACAAAAAATCTAAAAAAGAAGAAAAAAAACAAACAAACACAACGAAACAAAAAAGAGGAAAAGGGGAGGGCGCTGGAGGGAAGACGCTAAGATTTCATCAGCATGGTAAATTCCAAGAAAATTGGGCCCTAGATGACAGAACAGGAGTTGTTACTATATAATCCGCCCTAAAATTGAAGGAACTTAAGGCTTCTCTTCACCTGATTTAGTAGAACCAAACTATAAAACATTAAAGTAGCCAAACTGATTTCACACCTAAACCATACTATACTTAATTAAACATAACTTGACCACCAAAAATCAGCGAGAAACAGGAAAAAACGGGATTATTACCATACTGAGCAGTGGTGCCACTCAGAGAGTTATCAACTTTTGATCTTGAAGGCATGCATCCCGCCATCAACCTTAATTTAGCCCAGCACCCAATCTCCTTCTCCTCATCTTTCTTATTCCTCTTGCCCTTTGATTTATCCTCTGAATTTGTAACCTTTAAAGAATCAGGACCCAAACCCATATCCAAAAACACAAGAAAGACCCTATTGAAAAGCTCAAAAAATCTAATCAAAATACAGAGAACCCATTTCAAGAATCTAACTTTAAGTCACTTAGAACCCATCAAAAAGAAAAAGAAAGAAAATGGATCACAAGTGAGAACCAGTAATGCTCAGTTGTGAAGTTTTTAGTCAAAAGGAGGTTTGAGAGAGAGAGAGACAAGGTGCTTGAGAAAGAGGGAAAGCGTTCAACAACGGGCAGTTCGGGCAGTTTGAAACAGAGAAAAAGGAAACTTTGGGCAACTCAGACAGAGAGATTGGTCTTAACAGTAACATCGGCATATTCCGGACAGGAAATCATATGATAATAAAATATATTAATGGATATATTATTTTATTAAAATTAATATCATGTCCAAATTAATTTTAAATATATTTTTAATAAATTTCAAATTTATTTTAATAATCATCTAAATTATAAAATAAAATATTTCACATCATTAATCTGATAATTAAAATATTACGGATCATCTACATTTAAATTTCTTCCTTAATAATATAGTTAAAAAATATTATAAAAATAAATTACGTACTACACTCAAGTTACATTTAAAAAATACATTAATATTAAAATAAAAGTAAAATTAATTGAAATAAAAAAAAATTAGAAATAACAATGCTTTAGTATTGAAATGTGTTGGTACCATTGAACAAATGCCACATTGCCCACTTTGACCCAAATAATGCATCAACTAATTAACACTCTTATCACTTCCATGTTCCACCTTCTTTCTTTCTATTATTATATTCTTTCTTCAAATTAATTTGCATTTTTAACAAATATAATTAATTAATTAATTACAACTATTGCATTTTGTGCACAATTTTCTTTTTTTTTTAGGAAAATTGATCTTATTTGTTATGCACTTGATCTTATTTGTTTAATAATTACTAAGAATAATGGATTTCGAAATTCATCTGATTTTAGAAAATGGTGAATAAAAATTTAGGAGTTTAACGTTTAATTAAATTTCACTAGAAGATAGAGTTAAAAATTTTAAAAATAATATTAATATTAATATTAAACATTGACATAATATTTTATATGATAAAATATTATAAAATATATCATTAATGATTATATTGGAATTATCAATTTTAACATAATGTTAAAAATAATATAATGTTCAAAAAGACACTTCTTATGAATGGAAAGTAAAATAATACTAAATAATATTTATCATTATATATTAAAAATATTATGCCAATAACTAATTTTGTTTTCATGGTTGAATATTATTATTTTTGTTAAATAAAATTAGAAAAAATAATAAAAATTAAAATCCAATACCTTTGAACCATGGTTACGGTCACTAAGTACTTGACCGATTCGATGAAGTTTTTTAAAATATACAGTGAGAAGAAAATTTTTAAAATTATGCAATTTAAGTAAAAAGATCATTTATAAATTTTTCTTCTGAACTAATCACACGAATACTCAATTTTTTCTATTTGCAGAGAAAGGAAAAAAAAAAAGAAAAAAAAATAGTTCAATAATCACTAAACAACAAAAATGACTGATGTGTAGCTGGCCCACCATTATACCTTCACTAAATAAAAAAATTAAATACAATAATTTTTTTTAGTTTTAAATGATAATAAAATAATTGGACACCAAGCTAGATTATTTTTGAATTCCAATAAAAAAGTTAAAATTCAACATCAAATTATACACGTATAATAACCATAGCAAAAGCATATTTGTGATTATATATTGCAATGATAATATATATATATATTTTTTAACAATTAACATCACGGTTAGTCTCATAGCATAATATAAAAGAAATAAAAATTAATAATTGAACTCTATTTTTATAAAATATATAAATTTTTAATGATAAAATATTTTATCACCTGTTCTGGACCGATCTAGCATGCGAACGAAAATATAGGCGAAAGTAATTTTAGAAGAAAATATGTTAGTTAAACATCGTTATCAAAAGAGTTGAGAATTCCATCAGAGAAACTTATTAGTTTAGCAGAATAGTATTAGTGGGTTGTCATTCTTCCACTTTTTTTTTTTTTAGGTTCATTTTCCTTTGCTTTAATTCTTATCTTCTTGAATTCTCATCCTCATACGTTGTCCTTATCATCTGCTGCTAGCCGCAATTCTTTTTTTTGTTTTACTTCCTTTTTTTAGTGCTTCTTTTCATACTCTATTTTTTCTTAAGTATCATTAATTTTATTAAATTTTTTATCATGTCACCCAAGATAAGAAAGTCACAACAATTAAATTAACTATCACAAACTTATATATATATATATATATATGAAAAATTTTATACTCCCCAAAGTCCAATTTCTCATAATTTTTTTGACCCAAAATTTTTTAAAGAATTAAAAGTTGATATTTTAATAGGATTAAAGTTTTTAATATATATATAAGTGGAAAAATGGACGAAGAACATAAAATTCTTATCAAATTCCCCATCAAGAATTGAATTTACAGCCTTTAAAATATGGGAAATTCATTATCAATTAGGCAAAACTTCATTTACCATTTTATTAAAATTATAATACTATGTTTGATAAAATTTTCATGTCTCGCTTTTTAAGATCACCCATACCATAATGTAAGGATACAAATGTAACATTAATTTTTAATAAGTAGGTTTTTGATTGATTTGATGCTTTCTTTTTCTTTACTTTTCTTTATTTGTTAACTATATTTAACATTTTACAAAGTTTATTTTTGTCTTTTTTATTTAAATTCGCTTCTAAATAAAATTTGAATATGAAATTAATTTATAACATTAAAAATATTATAGTACTAATAGACCAACACATTGATTTAAATAAATTTATATAAATATGTAAATATTGAAAATAAATAAATAATCAAAAATCGTTCCATCAGCTAACAAGAGATTATTTTTGTTTAAATGATATTTTCAATTCAAATCGTAGTATATGGATTCGTATTAATTATAGGAGATTTTTTCTACATTTATAGTCTTATTCAAATCAAATTAAATTAATTAAAATTCAATGAGTTTTGAGTTTAAATCAAATAAATAAATAACCATCAAAACATATATTAAAATTGTTATAAGTTAGGAAGAATATAAGAAAACAAATATTATATAATTTTGTACATACTCTTCTGTTTCGGGGTTTGCATATGGAAAACTGAAATTCATGTTCATCGTGGTTGAGGGAACCTCTTATACTAATCTACCTCTAGGTCCAATGTATAATCAAAAGCTACTTATAAGTTAAAATCTATTTTATTAAAAATGAAAATAAATAATCTAAAGTATTTAAAATAAAGAATTTTTAAAATTAAATAAAAACTAATTTTATAAATTGGCAATATCAATATTTAAATTTTACATCTCAATATCTAAAATTATCCTTAAAAATAATTATTATTATTTTGAAAGGTTAACTTGGTAGTATAAAATGTGTGTAACATTTTATAATAAAAGGTTCAATTTTAAATTGTTATTGGATCAAATTCTCTTGCATCAATACAATAATAAAATACGAAGGAGATTATTTTCTTAATATAATGTACAAACACATTATAGTTGCACCAAATAATAATAATAATAATATCTATTTGAGTCCTAAATATAATTTTTTTGAATTTAGTTATATTGAAACCCAGTTGAGCCACAAGCTTATAATTACACAAGAAATTCAACCCAAAAAAAAAAATAGTTTTAGGAAAGAAGAAAGAAAATATTTGAATATATTTGGAACATGCTAAAGGGTTACTGCATTGAGGAAAGTCTACAAGTAAAGGAACTGAAGATAAAAATTAAAAGCTAGCATTAATTGAAGTTGATGAAGTTGGCTACAAAAGAGTAGCAGAGAAGGGGAATGAATCATCAACCAAACCAATAAAACACAACTAATCATCAACCAATCAACAAAATCATCAGTAATTATCAACTTTCAGCTTTTAGCAAGTCTCTGTTTTCTTGTGTTATTTTTATTTCTCGTTTTCTATAGCTTGTAACAGACTTTTTTTTTTTAAAAAAAAAGATAGAGTTGGAGTAAAATCCAAATCAATTTTATCGCTCGTAACAGATTTCACTAATATAAATTTTCATTTTTCATCATTTATAAAGAAAATTTTTCCTTTTGCATAATTTAATTAAATTTACAAAATTTCGTTAAAATTCAAATAAATTATAGTAAATGCATTTAGGGACTTGCAAATTCATCTTATTAGAAGTTAAATCTTATTGAGGAAGTAATTGCTCTGACATGCTCAACTCAGTTCACTAAGAAATTGGAGCAACAATCTTTTGGCACGCTCAATAGGACACACTCCAACAAGATGATCATATTAAGAAGTGGAGAAGAAGTTTTTTTTTGTTGGTAATCCAATCAATTCACTTATAAAAATAGGTGATTTATTGAAACAAATTAATGGAGGCTCAATGCCTCAAGATCAAACTTGGATCGAGACACCTCTTAGCTCTATAGGCCAAAATTTTGGAATCATTGATATTATTGCTACTAGTGAG
Organism: Mallotus repandus; assembly: GCA_949671775.1. Lineage (NCBI taxonomy): Eukaryota > Viridiplantae > Streptophyta > Magnoliopsida > Malpighiales > Euphorbiaceae > Mallotus > Mallotus repandus. Next base: position 259 of record CATIWM010031603.1, on the reverse strand, counting down.
GGCATTGAAGCTTACATGACTTAATATCGAAGATGAACAATTCTTTCCAATGTTCTATGCAACAAGTTAGTAATTCTCTCAACAATACTGTTTAGAAAACTTTACAAGAGATCATGAATTCGTTTTGCCAAAATGAACAAACAACTTTCCAAGCAGGGAAGTTAGAACTTTGCACTAAAAGTGGTGATTCAACCTCAAGAGGAATCTGGACATTCATATACTAATAAGAACACTAATGGAGTCCAAATTCATGATGATG
>CATIWM010031601.1:0-10351 GCA_949671775.1 Mallotus repandus | reverse complement strand
ATTTTAGACATTTCATATTTAATTTATTTTATGTAATTCCAGGGGTGTGATGGGTGGAACATTATGATGTCTCCTCCTACCAAACCTCATTATGCTCCTTATGCTCTTTAGGGGGGAGTGACTAATCATCAAAGGCCTAAGGCCGAAGATAGGCACTATAGATGTTGGGTGTGTGCACTTCTCTTGGGTAGGTTCCCCCTTACCTACACCTTGGGGAGCACAGTGTCTGAATCGATGTATTGCTTTCTATGATGAATAACAGAAGTGGCCTCATTATATTTATCTCGTGTGTCTTATCGATTATGCTTGTGCTTGTTGCCTTATTCTTGCCCATTGGGCTACTATGTTGGCTTTGCAGGTCTTGACTCATTGACTCAGATACTAAACTATTTTTCCTTGTGCCTTTACAGAATTACTAATCTGTCTCTGAGGCTAGCTTGTTAGAAAATGTTCTAGACAAGCGTTGCATGGTCCTTTTTGTGAAGCTTTTGCGAGCCCGTAACATTAGCAGTATTGTAGTGGGAGGACCCTCCAACATAGTGGGCCTAACCACTAATTAAAATAAAATAAATAATAATAATGAATAATGTGTTATAGCCACAAAATGTGGCCTTTGACGTGGCCATCAATAAGACCACTTAAAGGAGCTTCACTTTTGGCCATATGAAGTTGAGCAATTGTGCCTATAAATAGGCAGTGCTCTTACCTTGATTATATAAACCAAAGTGAAGTAATACAAAGAAGTACAAATCCTTTAATGAGTAAGAGTGATTTTGTGAGAGTGAAATTATTTTAGAAAAATATTTGGGAAATTTTTCTAAAAGGAGAGTGACAAAATGGTGAGTTTCAGAAGTTTGTGTTACTATTTTGGGTTTATCTCAATTTGTTGTATTGCCTCTCACTTTGTACCCATTAATTTTATTAGTAGAAGAAATATTTTTTGAAGTTTATCCCGTGGACATAGCCCAAATCAAAGGGTGAACCAACGTTAAATTGTCGATGTCATTATTTTACTCTGCTAATTTAGTTTTAATTTACCCACTGTGCCCAACAAACATAGCCTTTTAATCTCCAAAAGGCACTACCATTAACTGTAAAGATTGAAATCCAAACTGTAAATTTCTTGCAGTGTTTGAAATCCAAAAATATAGGATCTGTTCTAACAACAACATGCAAAGGCAGATTAGGAGTATGTTTACACTGTAATGCACATACTTCTAATTTACAGCTCTAAGCATGTTCCTCTTTGGTAGGTCAGGCAACTTTAATATACTAGCCCCAAATGCAATTTTCTTATGCCAACAAAACTATGCCTTAAATACAAATTGAGAAACATCACTTTGTCCAGAACTGTTACCTTAATAATAGCAACTAAAGTAGTTTTACATGTTATACAAAATACAAGGTAATGTACAAAAGACCAGAAGAAAAACTAAACTGCTCACATTCATCAAATTTAAAAAGATAAATGCAAGTATTTTATATGTAGAAAAATTTGAATTGTATATTCCATACTTTTAGGTACCATTCCCATAGCAATCAGCATTTCTGCATGAGCTTGAGCAGCTTCTTTTTTTATTTGTGAGACCATAGCATCATGCTCAAAAATAGAGAAGGGAGCACCATTTTTGCAATAATGGCTTTAGCCACCTCATCCTATACTTTCTGTTTCAATGTTTTCTCCTGTAAGAAAAAATAAAAAGAAGTAAAGGATAAGGGTGTAGGATTCATTATACGAATAAAAGTCAATTCAAGAACATTGCTTAAAGACATTATGCATTCAAAGTTACTTTGATACCTTAACCTTTAATGCAAGAACCTTTCCTTGCTTCCCTCTCTTTTTCAACAAATTCAGAATTTTGCTCATCAATCCAACTCCTTAAATTTCTACAAAAATGTCAAAAAAAAAACACAAAGAATTAAAGCATTTTTCTCATTTTGATTTAATCATATGGAAAAAAGAAGAGCCTTGATTTGTACAAGGATTTTTTCATTCTAGCTTACTTGGTATCAAGTGCTTCATCATATAGAAAGTTCAATAGTTTGAACTTTTGTGACGTGCTCTGTAAGAAAATTAGGGATCAAGTATATAAATTTAAAACACAAAAAATAGAATTAATCAGAAATATATGTGTACCTGATTATGGAATTGAAATGGTATTCATGCCTTGACTCATGATGATAATCACCTAATTCATAGAAAAATAAAAGGATTAGAAAGAGAAAATAAGAAAGCTAGCTCTTCCTCTCTAATCCTTAACACGTAGGGTGGCTATCAATGGGGTAAGCCAAAATAATAAATATAAGGATGGAGAGGGGACCTAGCCAATATAATAAAACCCTAAGGATCACCCCATTACTGGTCCAATTAAGATTAGTTATACATTTACCACCCACCCATACCAACCCATTAAAGGTACATACAAGCCCACAACATAGATGATCACTTAAAATAAAGTGGGCTTCCCCGCACATTCAGTTAAGCTATATTTTGTTCAGTCTTATTTTAATAAAATAAAACTCTCATAATTAATGGTAGCCCATAAATTTTCTAACATGCTCAACATATCATATCTTTCATTACCCTAATCAAAACAGTCAAGGTGGAATTCTTTTGACATTAATATGCTCTAAGAGACATTTTCCAAGGGCTTTTAACCATGAGGTTTGGCCATTTGTTGTACTTAGGGAAAAGGAGGGGGAAAGGAGGGATAAGAACATAATCCTATTGTTGTGAAAACACTTGATGAATAAAAATGAATTATAGGCTCCAAACAGTGAAAGAATAAAGTATCAACATCCATGACATTCCAAATAATGACAAACATGAAGAATGCCACATCTTATTCATTATTATTAGAAATGGATTTGTAAGTACCTCACTCAAACCAACACAAAACTTAAAAAATTGCAAGGCATGCCCCACATCTTCATGAGGTAACTGAATTCCTGCTACAGTAGTTAAGCAGGTGCTTGAGGGAAGTGGAATGTCATTTTCAATTTGTTTGCTTTGAAGCTCTTTAGTGTCCTTGTTAATTTTGCATTCAACATCACTCAAAAACACTTAATTTTCATAATTCCCAATTTCCTGCATTTTATTTGTAGTCAGAAAAAAGCCAACATCCTTTGACATTTGTGTCTTGGTCATCTGTCTCTCATATTCATACTTCATATTCTTTATTACTTCTTTCTTTGAAATATCATAAGACTATTTCTTATGCTTCTTTTCAACTGCAATATCAATTTCAACCTTGTCATTTTTCATTATCTCCTTTTTTGAAACATCTTGAGGATGTTTCTTAGGCTTCTTGTCAACTGTAATATCACTTTCAATCTTGTCATCTTTTATTACTTCTTTCTTTGAAACATTTTGAGACTGGTTCTTAGGCTTCTTTTCAACTGCAATATCACCTTCATCTTTTTCATCTATTTTCACTTTATTTGTAGAAATGTCCTCAGTAAGTCTAGGTCTCTTTAGCACACTCTCTCCTAAACTACCATCACCATCTCTTCTACCATTGTTAATGTCCTGTAATCCTTCCCTTTTAGCTTTCTTGTCTTTCTTCTTGTTAAAGATGGGTGATAACTTTAAAGAATGTGGGTCATTATTTAATGCGGGCATAGAAGAGCAAGCAATTCGGTTCTTGGAAAAATATGAAAAATTGAAGTAGTGGCAGTTTCGTAATTAATTACAACTTCTGGGAGTTTCGGATTTTGGCAATTCAAAAGCCCAATTTTATTGGAAACGGGCCAAGGATCAGGAATCATTAGCTATGCTTGTGTGTTCTATTATTTTTAGGGCAAATTCCTTCATTTAGGCCTTCAAAAGGGCAATTTTGTGTTTTACTTGTTTTAGAATTCTTATTTCCTAGTTGGTTTGGGATTGTTTTAGGGTTTTCTATTTAAAACTCTTTGTTTTTGGCTTTTGTACATTTTGTTATGATATAGAATTTGACTCTTTTGAGATTTCCCCAAAATTCTTTGAATTTTGATGCCTATATCCTGAATTTGAGAATTGCAGGTTGTAGAAGATTAGTGATTGGTAGTCGTACGCGATTCAACAATCATTAATATTTATCCTAACATTCTTCTGCTACATCACTATTTTCATCAAAGGAATTTTCCTTTCCCTGTTTCCTTGGTGAAGTGACTTCTGTTAAAAAGCATCAATTGAAACAGTAGTAATGCAGAATTAGCAATCTCATCAACCAGTAGCCCAACAGCATAATATCAAAGCTAGAAGTAATAAACATTGCACGCCTTTGCAGAAGCAGCTTTATTCAATGAAGCACCTGAATCTCTTGCAATCCTATCATAACCAAAATTTTCAGGATCTTTAACCTGAAGCAATTCTGAGATAAAGGGAAACTTGGCTGTGCACACAAGTATACCAGTAGGCTTATGGCCTCTTTTCTTCTTGGAAGCAAAATTATACTATAAAATATGTCCATATGATAAGCAATAAAACTCAATACTTCAAATTATAATATCATACATATACATGCAAAAGCTGCAATTGCAGATTCCTCTGCACTTAGGACATATTCACTCATCCAACAGTGCTACCTCTTCGGCTTTCTCTCCATACCTAGTAATATTATAAACCAACATTCATTGAATCAAAGGCTAAAACTCAAAAACTTAACAAAATTGCTCTATTTTATGCATTATAAAAACCAAAACACATCATATGATCTGTTTAGTAGACATTTATGCCAGTATTTTATGGTACATTGCTTGTCTTGCTTCAAATTCTTGCACTCGACTGCAAAATTCGGATTATTAATTTACCAATTTATGGTAAAAAAGAAAACAATTTTCTATTTTAGGGTACTTTTAAAAATAATTTCAGGGTACTTTATTTTTTTGATTAAAAAAATAAAAACGCCATTGTTAATAATGGTATAGCTAAATGACAACTTTGACCACCATCAAACTGCTGGTGCAAATGGCGAAAAAAGGAGAGACCAATTTTTCTCTACAGAAAAGGAGCCTTCCGCCATTGCTAAAGGTGATAAGGGTCCTGTTTTTTACAAGCCAACACACTGCCAGGATACAAGAGAAAACGGGCAACAGGCTTTAACTCATACCGTTTGTGACAATGGCTGTATGGCCACTGTTTTGCCCCTTTCCGAACGCTGACAAGGGAAGACGCTGCAATAGGAAGGCAAAAGCCTTCTGCCACTACCAATGGCGGAAAGGCTCTTGTTTTAAAAAAAAAATTGAAGGACGCTTAAGAGGAAATCTCTAAATGCTATTTTAGGTAGTAATCCTCAAGATTGGCCACACAATTTGCAATAAATTTTGCATGGCCATCATGGAAAAAAATTTGCATGGAAAATAAATAATTTTATTTTTTACTATAAAATGTTAAATAATAGTAATAATAATAATAATAATAATAATAATAATAATAATAATGAGTGACTAATAAAATTTTTTTAATGATTATGATTAATTAATTAGTTACTCATCAATTTTTTTATCTTGCATGCCAACCAAAATAATTTTGCATGGCCAAAATTGTGATTAGTTTTTAGTTTTTTATTTTTTATTTTAATATTTTAATGATTATAACATTTTATTATTATTATTGGGCCATCTCAATTTTTTATGTTCACATAAATATAATAATAATAATAATTTTAATAATGTTAATAATAATAGACACAATTGAGTGATGGACATAATAATAATAATAATAATAATAATAAAATAAATAGCTTTGCAAGCGAGAGGAATGATTTGGACCAATATGCACAGAAGGAATTTTTTTTAATCAACTTGTCCATTTCACCATTCTAATTGGCGAAATAGGCAAGAGAAAAAAAAAATTGTAAAGTCATTTCACAGTAGCATTGATAATATGTGCATTTTACTAGTGCTACTGACGAAATGTCTGTAAATAAATTTTCACCTTAGTCAAAAGTACCATAAATTAAAAAAATATTTCAAAAATTACCATAAAAATTTAAAAAAAATTAAAATTTTAAAATTTTTTTAACCATAAATAGGTTTCAGGGGGTGGTGAAAGGGGGTGGTTTTAACCTTAAAGTTCAGCAATGGATCAATCTGGCGTTGAATTTTAGGATTTTTTTGCCAATAACCACTTTACAACAGATTAAAAAATATGTAGCTATTTAAACTTTTAAAGGATTCTGAACCTAGGTTCTCTCATGGCATCCCCAAACATTTCAAGTTCTCTCAAGGATCCTCCTCCTCCTATAATGGATGAGGACCGACCAACGAAGAAAGTGAGAAACAAGGATGAGGAAAGTAACATTGCAAACAGCTCGGTTCGAGAGGGGATTTCCTTTAAGGACAAGCTGCTGAGGAATGACGGAAGTGAACACAGTATGTTAATTGATAGTCAGAATGAAACCACAATTGACCTTGCTGAGGATGATTTATGGGCAAAGAAGGAAGATAGCTTTCTAATGATCGATTTTTCTGATCGAGTACAAGGTCTAATGGCGCAGTCACTTAAGAAGACAGCCATGGTCAAGCTGCTAGGGAGAAGAATTGGGTACAAAGTGCTGTGTTGAAAGCTTGAGGAATTATGGCATCCCAATCACGGATATAGAGTAATTGACATGGACAATGACTATTACATGGACCGATTTGATGCTGAAGAAGATTATTCTAATGCCTTAGTTAAAGGTCCGTGGATTATTCTCGGTAATTATCTAATGTCCAGCCTTGGAGTTCATCGTTTAATACCAGCGACAATACACTCTACTGTTACCACCTGGATCTGTTTTCCTGGGCTTCCTATGCAGTATTATCACAAGAATGTCTTACGAGCCATTGCGAACCTGATTGGTAGACCTTTGAAGATAGACTACAATACAGAGGATGGCTCCAGGCGTAAGTTTGCACGTATCGCTGGTGAATTAGACTTACGGAAACCTCTAGTTTCTCGTATAAAGGTGGATGGCAGATTGCAGACAGTAGAATATGAGTGCCTGCCTGTCATTTGTTATCTGTGTGGGAGCTATGGCCACAACAGCGAGCACTGCAACTTTAAGAAAAAAAGCATCTCAGGTGGCAGAATTTGAAGGTGGGACAAATCAGGCCATAGAGCTGACCTCGGTCAGGCAGGAAATTCAACGAGATGATGAATCAGATGAACAGTGCTTGGGGCCTTGGATGCATACGACAGTGAGAGGTCGCCGAACTATGAATAAGACAGCTGCACCGAAAAAGCCGAGATTTCAGGGGAACAAAAAATCTGGAAGAGTGGGGTTTGGAGTTCTCTCTTATGGGACCAAATATGATAATGATGAAGCGCAATCAGTGGGATGCCTTAATAAAACTGTGGAAATCAAAGACGATAAACCAACTGGGCCTAACTACTACAAGAGAAGTGAAAGGAAGCCTAACAAGCACCCTGGGCCAAGCCTATTGGATCAACCCGACATGATGAACTTCTCAACAGTACCACATACTGAAGCAACCCAAGATAATAAGGTTAGGCTCACTTCTCAACCACTCAGGGACATAACTAACTTGCCCAGGTCAGAAACTATTCAAGGTGAGGCATCGTTGGACACCTCAACACATATGATTGTCAACAGCATTCCGCAAGAGGTTATGAACGGAACAAAACGCTCTCTGTTAGCATTTCTGAAAAGAGCTCTCCACGCCTTAGAGCTAACAATCCTAATAGATTGGGTGGCTCGAAACAAGTCACTATCCTCAAAGAGAAAGTGAAGATTAAAAAACCAAATGGTAAGGATCCATGGGAATCTGTCAAGAATGTGTCTCTAGATGATTTGGGTTTGGAAACTAGCGATGATGTGGACCATTGTGAAGTGCAAGAGGATGCGCAAGCTTAATTCAAGCAGTGCAGTTCTATGGCTGCTTCGTGTTTCCGGATTTCTCCTCCTTTTTTGTATATTATTTATCACTTTTACAATTTTTGTGTTAAATTGCCAAGGTGCGGCTAGTATGTTTTTTCGAAGATCTTTGCTGTCTTTTATTCATATGTATAATCCAAATATTCTATTTCTTGTTGAACCAAGAATTTCTGGATTGGAAGCTGACCAAGTAATCAAAGCCACTAAATACACAAATTCATTCAGGGTTGAAGCAGATGGTTTTTCGGGAGGCATTGGGGTAGCAAGATGGATGTGCGTGTGCTAGTCAGTGATAAGCAATATGTGCATTTGTAGGTGGACAGTTCTGACGGTCATCAATCTTGTTTTACGGCTGTCTATGCCAGCCCGAATCCATTGATTCGCGAAAAATTATGGAGTCATCTTGAGCAGATTGCAGGTTCGATGAAGTTCCCTTGGATAGTGGGAGGGGATTTTATTTCCATCTTGTCGGCGGAAGAGAAAAGTGGAGGCTCATCTCGCAGGATTGGTAGATGCAATAAATTTAAAAGGTGGATGGTGGCTTGCAACATGAGAGATATGGGATTTGTTGGCACTAAATTCACCTTGGTAAGAGGTTTGATTCAAGAGAGGCTTGACCGCTTTGTTTGCAACGATCTTTGGTTTGATAAACATCCTCCTTCTTATGTTTGCCACCTGCAGCGAATCAATTCCGATCACCGGCCGATTCTCTTGCAACTGGACAACAATGTTTTTTCTTGTGGCTCCAGAAATTTTCGATTTTTTGCTCCACGGATTCTGCATCCACAATGGCAAAAATTGGTTCGGAATAATTGGAAGAGAGGTACCCCCATTCCTTGTAATATGGTAAATATGCTGGAGAACCTAATGAGATGGAATACTGAGATTTTTGGGAATGTTTTCCGTAATAAAAGGAAGCTACTGGCTCGCATTAAGGGAATTCAAGCAACGAGAGAGCAGAGGAATTCTCCTTATTTGCTGAAATTGGAAGGTAAGCTTTTGGATAATTACAACAATATCCTGAACTAGGAAGAGCTGCTTTGGAAACAGAAGTCCTCATGCGATTGGAATAATCTTGGTGATCGGAATACGTCTTTCTTTCATGCCAAAGCTGCTTTAAATTTGAAACGGAGATCCATTAAGCTGCTCAGACTTTCCAATGGCAACTGGTGCAGCGATAGTAACCTTTTGAGAGAGGATGCAATTAATTTTTTCAAGAATCTTTACACTGCTGATCATGAACCGAGACAACAGGTTGCTTTCCAACTCTAAATCATGTTGATTATGCCATGCTTGCCAGGCCCGTCATAAAAGAAGAAGTACGAACAGCTCTTTTCGACATGCACCCTTCTAAGGCTCCCGGTGTTGATGGCTTTCATGCTTTCTTCTACCAGAAACAATGGGAACTAGTGGGTGATGATCTGTAACTATGGTTGCAAATGTCTTTGATGGTGGTTCTTTGGACGTTTCTCTTAATCCTACCAACATTTTGCTTATTCCTAAAGTGGATAAGCCAGAAGGTTGGGGTAACTTTCGACCGATAAGCTTGTGCAATGTGACATACAAGCTTATTACGAAGGTTGTTGCCAACCGCCTTAAGTGTATCATGCCGAAGGTGATTGGGCCTATGCAATCAAGCTTCGTCAAAGGGAGACAGATAACTGATAACATTGTGATAGTCCAGGAAATCATCCATTCAATGGACCGGAAGAAGGGGAATCAGGGTTATATGGCCATTACAGTGGACTTGGCCAAAGCATATGATCGGCTAAGTTGGGATTTTATTTTGGAAACTCTTCTTGATCTTGGAATTCCGCATAGTCTGAGCAGTGTAATCATGAAACGCATTACCACTGCCTCAATGCAAGTTTCTTAGAATGGGGGCCTATCAGAAAGTTTTTCACCTACCAGAGGTATCCGCCAAGGGGACCCGATGTCTCCGTACATTTTTGTGCTTTGTATGGAGAGGTTATCCCATGCTATTCTTGCCGAAGTCTCTAACAATATGTGGAATCCATTTAAAATTACTCGGGATGGTCCCTCTATAAGTCACCTGATTTTCACCGATGATCTTTTACTGTTTGCAAAGGCTGATGTTAGAAATGCTTTAAGTATTAAGAAGACACTTGATCACTTCTGCGCTGCTTCGGGTCAGATGATTAGTCCCGAAAAATCTCATATTTTCTTTTCTAAAAATTCTCATACCGATAGCATTCAGGCAGCTAATGAAAGTTTGAACTTCACAATTTCTACCAGCATGGGTAAATATCTTGGAGTTTCGGTGATTCATGGAAGGGCGGGTATTAAACTGTATAGTGATGTGTTGGACAAGGTTAAGAGTAGAACCAACCGCTGGGACTCTTCTAAGCTCTCCTTAGCGGGCAGAACGGTATTTGTTAAGTCAGTGGTTGTGGCCATGCCTAGTTATGTCATGCGAACTAATTTGCTGCCTCACTAAACTTGTAATCAATTGGATCGGGTTACTCGTAGTT
>CATIWM010031586.1:0-14924 GCA_949671775.1 Mallotus repandus | reverse complement strand
GCATTGCTTTCTTGCAAGTTGACTGTTGGCAGCTCAGTGGCTCCTTATGTTCTTAAGATGAAAGCTCATCTTGAAGATCTTGAAAGGCTTGGTCTTAAGATTGAGCAAGATTTGATAATTGAAATCATTCTCCAGTCTTTGCCAGAAACTTATGATGGTTTTGTTATGAACTATAACATGCATGGTGTGAACAAAACTATTTCTGGCTTAAGCATGGGATGCTTAAGACTGCTGAGAAGAACATCAAAACTACTAAAGATGTTCTAATGGTTAATAAATGGGAAGGTATAAAAAGGATGGGAAAGGGTAAAGGCAAGACTAAGGCTACTAAAGGTTTTCAGAAGCCCAAGCCCAAGCCTAAGCCTGCATCCCAAACAAAACCACATAAGGAGGGAACATGCTTTTTCTGCAATGAGCCGGGCCATTAGAAAAGAAATTGGAAACTCTTTATGGATGATCTGAACTAGAAGGATAGTGCGACTATATATTCCATGAAATCACAGTCTTTATATTTTAGACAAAGAAGACATAAATGAAAAGTCCATCTATAACATTAAGACAAAGAAATTTAAATCTAATGATTTAAACACAACCTATCTTTGGCATTTTCGTTTAGGCCACATAAATGAAAAACGCATTTCAAAAATCCATCAATATGGACTTTTGAAGTCATTTGATTTTGAATCATTTAAAACATATGAATTTTGTTTATTAGGGAAAATGAGTAAGACAACCTTCACTGGAAACAGTGAGAGGGCTAATTACTTATTAGGCCTTATACATTCTGATGTATATGGTCCACTAAGTTCTACTGCTAGAGGAGGTTATCAATACTTTATTACTTTCACAGATGATTTTAGCAGATATGGCTATGTCTATCCAGTGAAACATAAATTTGAATCTTTTGAAATGTTCAAACTTTTTAAAAATGAAGTACAAAATCAACTTGGTAAGAATATTAAAGCACTAAGATCTTATCAAGGTGGCGAATATTTAAGCCAAGAATTTATTGATCATCTTAGAGATTGTGGAATGGTTTCATAATTAACTACACCAGGAACACCACAGTGGAATGGTGTATTTGAACGGACAAATCAAACTTTATTGGATATGGTTCGATCTATGATGAGTTATACAGATCTTCCAATCTCCTTTTAGGGTTATGCTTTAGAAACTGCTGCATTCTTTTTGAATAGAGTTTCATCAAAGGCAGTTGAAATGACACCATATGAGGTATGGAGTGCGAAAACTCCCAGTTAAACTTTTCTTAAGATTTGGGGATGTGAAGCTTATGTGAAGCATCAAATTTCAGATCAATTAGCACCCAAATCAGATAAATACCTTTTTGTGGGATATCCTAAAGAAACCAAAGGATATTACTTTTATAATGCTTCTGAGAACAAAGTGTTTGTTATTTGGGATAGTGCCTTTTTAGAATGAGAACATATTTCCAAAGGAACTAGTGGGAGTAAAGTACAAATTAAAGAAATTCAAGAACCACAGAATAACATTATACCATATATGGAACCTCAACTGGATCAACAAGTAAATGTTGAATCTACACAAGTACCACAAGGTCCTAAAAGGTCTGGTAGGACATGTCCAAATCCTGAGAGATATAGATTTATCATAACAGATAATAATGATGTGATGTTTGTGGATCAATGTGAGCCCACAACCTACTAAGAGGCCATAGAAAGTCCAGAGTCTAAGAAATGGTTAGAGGCCATGAAATAAAAAATGCAATCCATGTATGATAATCAAGTATGGAATTTGATTGATTCACCTAAAGGTCTAAAAGCTATTGGGTGCAAATGGGTTTTTAAAATGAAAACTGACGTGGATGGCAATTTGCATACCTATAAACCAATATTAGTTGCACAGGGTTTCAAGTAAACACATGGTATAGACTATGATGAAACCTTTTCACCAGTTTCTATGCTTAAGTCCATTCCAATTCTCCTTGCTATGGCTGCATACTACGATTATGAGATATGGCAAATGGATGTTAAAATAATATTTCTTAATGGAAACCTCATTGAGGATGTGTACATGACACAACCAGAGGGTTTTTTCAACCCTAAGAATTCTAAAAAGTTTGCAACCTTCAAAGATCCATTTATGGATTGAAGTAAGCTTCTCGGAGTTAGAACCTTCATTTTAATAAAGCAGTCAAAGAGTTTGGATTCATCTAGAATGAAGATGAACCTTGTGTTTACAAGAAAGTTAGTGGGAGTGCGATAGTTTTTCTAGTGTTATATGTAGATTTCATATTACTCATTCGAGATGATATCCTAACTCTACAAAATGTTATGTTATGGTTAGGGAATTGTTTCTCAATGAAAGACTTAGGTGAAGCTACCTATATTTTGGGCATCAAGATTTATATAGATAGATCTAAGAGGCTTATTGGCCTAAGTCAGAGCACTTACACTTACAAGGTACTGAATAGGTTCAGTATGCAAAACTCTAAAAGAGGATTCTTGCCAATGTCCTATGGCATTAATCTTAGCAAGACTCAATGTCCAAAGACAAAAGATGTGCGAGACCATATGAGTAATATTCCATATGCTTCTACTATTGGATCCATCATGTATGCCATGTTATGCACTCAACCAAATGTCTCATATACATTGAGCATAACGAGCAGGTATCAGTCAGACCCAAGTAAAAGTCACTGGATAATAGTTAAGAATATCCTTAAGTACTTGAGAAGGACCAAGGATGCATTTTTACTATATGGTGGGTAGGAAGATGAGCTAGTTGTAAGTGGTTACATAGATGCTAGCTTCCAATCTGACAAAGATGACTTCTGATCGTAGTCAGGTTATGTGTTTGTTTAAATAGAGGTGTAGTGAGCTGGAGAAGTTCAAAGCAAGACACCGTTGCCAATTCTACCACAGAATCTGAGTACATAGTTGCCTAAAAGGTGCCAAGGAAGTTATTTGAATAAAAAATTCATAACTGGATTAGGAGTTTTTCCTAGTATATCAGATCTAGTAGGCTTGTATTATGATAATAATGAAGCCATAGCACATGCTAAGGAACCCAGATCACATCAAAGATCCAAACATATACTTAGGCATTATCATCTCATTATAGAGATTATTGAGAGAGAAGACATGAAGATATGCAAAGTACCATCAAATGGCAATGTTGTTGATCCACTAATTAAGCCTCTTCCATATGCTAAGCATGAGAGTCATACTATGTCAATGGGTATGAGATACAATATTGATTGGGCCTAGAGCAAGTGGGAGATTATTAGTGTTATGCCCTAGGCTAGCTAAATATACAATGGCCATACTTTGTCTTTGTCATATTTCAATTTTAATAATAAAGCGGTATTTTTATTATTACTGGCTAATTCTAGTATTATCCTTGATTAATTAATTATACTAAGATCATCAAGTATTTGGCTTGATAGTAAAACTTTTAGATGGTACTTGAATTCTAATCTAAATATCCCTAGTTGATTATTGTTGTGGGAATAACAATGAATAAAGACTAGTATGAGGTTGATTAATGATTGAGTTTTACTGATCATGTATATGAGATATTAAGTTAAACTCATAGGTATATATTTAAAGAAATGAAGCACTAGATCGACATACTATGAGAATACAACATGGATTACAGTCATAGGTGATTCTCATCACAATAGTATTATTTGAGTCCTTTGACATGAGATCACTATGGTTTCCTGCATGATAAGTTCTGTATTTTAACACATCCCTACACCATACTTTAATCGGATGGTAAAACAGGTTGTGATTGGATATAGAATGAGTTGTATGAGGAATGTGAGTGATTAAGATGGAATTTGTCCCTCAGTTATTTTGAGAAGATATCTATTGGGCCCCTTGATGAGTTGGACTGAAGAGAAATGCTTGGCCATGCTAGAATGATAAAGAGTTATCAGTATCAGTCTACTTGGGATTGAGAAACAATATGATTGAATAATAAAAGGATGACATATTCCATGCCTTATGTTTAATCAGGATATCATATAACAAAAGGACTATAGTTCACGCTGTGTATTAGGCTATGTCGGATTATCGGCCTTCACATAACTAGGGTAGTCATAGTGTCTTGTTAGAGACTAATTTTGTCTTATGGGCTAAAATGGGAATTTTAGGCCCATTGCCAATCTTATATGAACCCACAGGGTTGCACACTTAGAATATGCCCAAAGCAAACTTGGGTTAATAAGCCCATTAATTATCTCTATAGAAAGATTAAATAAATAAGTATATATATATATATATATATATATTTAGGTTAGTATTTATTTATTTCCTACTTTATTTTAGGTAAGAGTTATCTAAAATAAATAGGAAATGATTCTAATTTGGAATTAGAAGAAAAATAGAAAAAGGAAGTTTAGACTTACCAAAGCTGTTTTGGTAAGTGGAGATGTATGAAACCCTAGAAAGGATGGCCATATATCCATCTTATTCTCTAGGGTTTACTATGCTTATACTAAGCCACTTTTTGTCCTCCTTCTTCTTACACTTCTTTTATGAAAAGAAAATACATAGTGAGTTTTTATGTTATAGGACAACAAAAGTTCTAGCATACCTACTTTGCTTTGGATCACCTAGTTTGTGTGGATACTATAGAGGGCATAATCTTTTGGTAATGTCTCAATCTGACAAAAAGTATACATAAAGCTCGAGGTAGGGTGTCACCGGTGTGAACCCCCTCTCATCCTTCCAACGACCTTGCCTTAAGATCATCTTAGTAAGTGATTAGAAACCCTCTCAATCAATCTAGTTCGAATTACATGGATCTGGGTTATGGGTTTTGTGGTTAAAGTTTTATTTTTACGCTGCATTTATGATCATAAAACCCAATAGTGGCATCAGAGAAAAGGATAGTAGCGGATGATGATGCGGTGCATAGAGATGCATAGACTATCTGATTCTGGGAACTCTCACGCGTGATCCTGAGACGAAGCGTGGCTCTCCACCCAGGAGCGCAAGTGTTGCGTGCTCTAATAGGTATATGTGAATGTCACCTCTTGTGATGATACCACGTCCACATAGGTGATTGGATCACCTTACTGTCCCAACAGTATTATTGTGACATGTGAGAAAGTAATAAAATTGCAGTACCATTTAATCCAATGGGTGAGATTAAAAGAAGTTAATATGATGGTTAGGTTTGAAAAATCCATGATGTACCTATATGTATTATTATGACATGTGAGAAAGTGATTAGATTGCAGTACCATTTAATACAAAGGGTGAAATTAAAATAAGTTAATTTGATGGTTAGGTTTGAAAAATCCAAGATGTACCTATATGTATTATTGTGACATTTGATGGGTGAGATGAAAAGAAGTTGATCTGATGGTTACATTTGAAAAATCCAAGATGTACCTATATGTATTTATTGTGACATGTGATAAAGTGATAAGATTGTTGTACCATTATTTCTTTTTGCATGTGGAAATAATGAAAGCTCATTAGTTTTTTACATTGCTATAAATAAGAGCCAGACATTATATCTGTGATGCATAGCCTGTCATTAATTACAAACAACTTCAATTGCTAACCATTAACGATTCAATCCAAAATGTCTAGTCGAGCATCGGGTTATAGTGTTCATGATGATATGCTCTTATGCCAAGTTTACATTGAAAATTCTCAAAATCCAATTATGGGTGTTCATCAATCTATAGATAGCTTTTGGTCTAGAGTGTGTGACAAGTTCAATAATTATAGGAATAATGGTTGGGAGGAGCGTAGAAAACGTTCCCTGCAAGCTTGAATTCAAGCTATTGAAAAAGTAATCAGGAAATTGAATAGGTGCATCAAACAAGTTGAGAATATGCATCCAAGTGGTGCATCAAGTGAAGATATTATAAGTATTTAATGGTTAACATTTATTTAAAATGATTTTAATACAATAGAAAATTTAACATTGTCTTTATAAAAATTTGTAGATGCAGGGAGCAAAAATTCTACTAATGCAAGATCTCTAGTATAAAAAAGGTTTCAAATTTAATCATTTGTGGCACATTTTGATAGATTTTGAAAAGTTTAAAGATAAGAACAACAGTTCAAGACAAGCTTTTTGATTACAACATTTCAACACTATTTCATATGGGTCTGAATATTCCCCTTTTGACTCTCAAGTACCAGAATCTCCTAAAGATACACCATTTTCTATTAATTTAGAAGATCATAACATTGGTGGTTCCTCACGCCCCATTGGAGTCAAAAAAGATAAAATGAAGAGGAAAATTATTGAACAATTTTTTAATATCGTTAGCATTAAAGACCAAAATGACAAGGTTATAGAGTTGTTGGAAAAGTCAAGTTTGGACAGGCAACATCAAATGAAGATGCAAAGCGAATAGATTGCCTTACGAAAATTTAGTGAAGAAAATAAAGTCTTGTACCAAGACTTGAATGCTATTTCTAATCCAAGAATTCATGCAATTACTCAAGATGAACAAGAAATAATTATTTGAAAAAGAGTGCAACAACAAGTATACCACCAGAACATGATGATTTTGGCAAATATTTTCATAATATTAGTGGATCTTGAACTAGTTTACCTAATTATTAAATTATTTTAAGCTTTGTGTGTTATGTTTAATGTTTAATTTTAGTTATCTAATGTTTGTTTAATGTTTAGTTCTAGAGTTCTAAGGTTTATTTAATGTTTAATGTTTGTTTTAATGTGTAATGTAATGTAGTTTTAATGTTTAAAAAAATGTTATTTGCAATGAATATTTTTTTAATGTACAATTATTTAAATTTAATGTATAATTTTTTAGACGAAAAAATATTTATTTGTTATATATAAATATATTAAGAAAATTATTTTAAATAAAATAAATATTTTGGACTAAATTGTTAAAAAATTATGTCAATACAATGGAAAATTGGACTAAAAAACATGTTAAAAGTTAATAATTAATTTCAAATTGAAAAAAACACAAAAATGCATTGAAGTGAACATGGCAAACGTAAAATTATGTTTGCCATGTTCACCAACACAAAAATCCGTTGGGAAATTGGTATGGCTTAGAGTGGAAAAACACAAATTTTGCACTATTATAGTGCTGTGTTAGAGTTCCTCTTAACAAATGTTTTAAAACTTGTTCAATTCTGAAGAAGCAAAAACTTACCGGCATAGACCATGTACGCATTGTGTTGTCCTCAAAGGAATATTTAAGGTTCCTGAAAAGTTTTGCCACCCAATTGGAAATTATGGTTCAACATAGCAGCTAGCCTACTAAACAAACTTATAAAGCTTTATTGGTTTTGTTAATCACAAAGAAAAATCAACTAAGATGAATAAGAAACAATATGAATGCCCTGTTTCCTCCTATCAAATTGCAACCAAAGCATTAGGGGAAAATTTTACAAAACAGAGATCATAATAAATAGGAGAAACATGCAAACAAGAATATTAAAAGCAGTGAAAGACATTCTAAAGAAGGCAATACAAGAAACACCAAAAAACTGAAAATATGGAAGCAAAGAGAAATAGGAAAAATGGGGATTTGAGGTGCCATATAGGACGAGAGAAATAGTTTAGGCAGCCATTTTTATTATATATATAGATTCTTATAAATGAAGAGTGTATTAATTAGATGAATTATTTTATAAAATAAATTCATTTGAAAATTCTAATAACTTTTTTGGAATTTTATTTAATAATAAGTAATTTCACAAAATAAAAAAATTAAAATTAAAAATAAGTTATTGTATAATTTATTTATATCAAACATACACTAAAAATTCTAAATATTGTTGTTATTTGGGCTGCGATAAGCTAACAAATGTGATTCAAATTCTAATTCTTTCAGTTTTAAACACCATAATACTTTAAATTGTAGATTATGAACTATTGGAAAATGTAGTTGGCCAGTCTCCCCTGATGTTCAAGGATCTATCAGTTAATTCTAAATTTGGAACATGAGAAAACTTTTTGCCACTCTCTTGGGCCTTCAGGATCTTCTTGGCCTGTTAAGGCACTCATGGGCTCTGATACCAAGCCTCGAGAGTATTGGCCCAGGCCTGTTAAGGCACTAATAAGCTTTGATACCAGGCCTCGAGGGTGTTGGCCAACACATACACATGTGGAATTATAAATAGGGTTGAGCCCATATAACATAAAACCAATTGACTTATGTTAACGTCCAATCTACACCACTTATAAGCCTTTTATTTATTTTTGTACTTTTCTAATATGGAATTCCAACAAGCCTCATACACAAATTTTCACCAACTTCCTCCGATATTAGCGTACTAATAGAGGACACCAACTGCATTACTTAGCTTGATAAACAAGCTCCCAACTCAGTCATTTATGTAAGCATAGGAAGCTTGGCATCCATAAATGCCAATGACTTAGCTGAAATGGCCTGGGGTTTTACTAATAGCAAGCAGCCTTTTTTAAAGGTTGTGAAGTTAGGCTCATTACTTGGTTCAAAATGGATAGAATCATTACCTAAGGGGTACAAAGAAGTTGTTGGAGAAAGAGGATGCATAGTACAATGGGCACCTCGAAAGCAAGTGTTAAATCATGCTGATTTAGGAGTATTTTGGACACACTATGGATGAAATTCAACCCTTGAAATCATCTACTAAGGTTTCCCGATGATATGTAGACCAAATTTTAGAGACCAGAAGGTCACTGCTAGGTATGTGAGTGATGTATGGAAAGTGGATGTGTACTTAGAGAATGAGTTGAAAAGAGGAGACATAGAGAGGACTATAAGAAGGCTAATAGTGGAAAGTGAATGAGAAGAGATGAGGCAGAAAGTTGTGGATTTGAAAAATAAGGTTGAAGAATGCATAAAGGAATGTGGTTCTTCCTATAATTCCTTGAAGGAGTTAATAGATTTTATCACGTCATTGAAAAAAAATTAATTGGTTGGTTTCATTTTGCATGTAAATGAGCTATTCTTATCTATATAATGTTTTGAATCTGACTTTTTTTGACAATGTCACTTATTAGTGTTCCATAGAGTCACGACTTTTAGTTTTTGGTATTAAAATTTTTAAAGATAAACATTGCCACTGATATATATAATCGAGTTAAATTAATTGTTAATAAATTTTTATTATTCTTATAGTTCTATATGAATAGAACTGAATTAGTTATAAATTTTAAACAAAGTTGTTCGTCCTTTTCATGATAATGTTTATTTTGTTCATTTATGAATTAATTACACACCCACTTTCCATGCACCATAGTGTTTAAAAAAATCAATTTAGTAAATTTCTAAGGGATAAGTACAAATAAGTTCAAGCATTTTAGCATCGGGACCTTATGATTTCTTTTATGATATTTCAATACTCTATCATTCCAAAGTGATAGTACTTGAGTGAAAAAATTTCTTACAACTCATGATTTTTCACTTCTAGCATCCAAAAAATTTTATTTTTAATTTTAATCAAATTCTCTTAATTTTAACATGGATTTAGCAATAGTGCCATTGTTCATAGTGTTTAGAATTTTTTTAAAAAAATAAAATTATGAAAAATTATTTTTATTTTTTCTTTTATTTATGTTATTATTACTACTTAAAACTACCACGAATAAACTTATTTTCCCTTCTCTATCAAATTGTATTAAAATTTTAATTTTTGGATGCTTGAGGAGAGAGAAATCAGAAGTTGTAACAAAATTTGTCACTTAAGTACTATAAATATGAAACCACAGGGTATTGAAGTGTCATAAAAAAATACAGGCCCCTAATACTAAAACGCTTAAACCACAAGGTGCTTAGTTGTACTTATCCCAATTTCTAAATGAGTCATCATATGTTTAGACACAAGACTAATCAAAGATGGTCATGATAAAAGCATTTATTCAAACCCAAGGACCCATAACATAATTGTTTTTGTAATTTTGCTAAAATTGGACAAAATAAATAAAAAGCATTACAGCCACCCATAAAGAGGAATTATAGCTAATCAGGAGTGGTTAAGTAGGAATTCTTCTCTAAATGTATCCTAAAATGTAGGATTCAATTCCTGCCATTGTCGATTTAAAAAGGGGAAGACTGCCTCCTATTATGTAGTTCATCACAACTTAGGTTATATGATCTCTCTGTTAACAAAAAAAAAAATAAAGGCTTTATGAGATTCAAACTACATGTAATCTTCTCTCAAGATACATTTAAATGATATAATATGAAACGAAGTTAAAAGAATTTGATTTAGTATAAATTGAATTTGAATTTTAACATGAATATGTTTGGATAAAAAACGGATCAATTCATATATACTGACTTAAATTCTTTTTAAACCTATTTAACCCATATAAAATAGAGCAAATTACTTTTACCTCTCTAGGGTTAGGCCTAATTAACATTTAAGGACCTCATGCTTCAAAATCGAATATTCACCAAGTTTTATATACCAAGACACTTATTGACTTTTATTATTTTTTTTGCAAAAAAGACCGTAATGCCCTTGTTTTAACATGTGTATTCTCTAACCTTATTACATCTAATCCCTAGCATTACCTTTCTCTAATTTTTATATTTCTTAAAAATAAAAAAGTTAAAATTTGATTTGTAGACCTAAAAATTTTTAATTTTTAATTATTTTTAATTTTTGTGGATCTAAAAATTTTTAATTTTTAAAATAATTTCTTTTTGTATAGAAAATTTTAATTTTTTTAATTAAATTTAAATGGATTGATTGTAAAATTTTAAATTTTTATATCTAAAAAAAATATTTTTAACTTTTTAAAATTTTTTTAAGAAATATTAAAAATGATTTTTACAAACTAAAAAAGTTTAAAAATTTATAAATGTATATTTTAAAAGTAATTTCATCAATTCTCATTGTTATTCAAACATAAACTTTGGGGTAAATACTAGGGATTATATGTAACGCGGTTAGAGAAGGCACATGTTAAAACAAGGGCATAACAATTATCTTTGCAAAAAAGCTAACAAAAGTCCTTAAGTGTTAGTATACAAAACTTTTGTTAGGCAATTTTCACAATTGCACGGTTCGCGACAAGCAATAAAGTTCGAGTATTGAGTATCATTTCCATGAGGAGATTGATACCCAGTACTAGCCATAATTTTATTTCCACAAGCTAACAAAATAGACTAAATAAAATAGAAAAAATATATTAACTAACAATGATAAATTCTAAATCTAAAATATTCCTTTAAAAATTTAATAGTTGAAATCTAGAGTTTGGATTCGCTTCACTAGCCACTACTCAAATTGCAGGATTTAATCTTAATTCAATTTGACAACACAGTCAATGGTAAATCACTCAAAGTACCTAAAGTGTCTTTCGAGATGAATTAAGCATACAAAAACTAACTATTGCCTATTTCCATGGTCAAGTCAATTAATCAAGGCTCATTAATTTCTTTAGCAATTTAATGCTCCCTGAATGATTCATCTACTTTTACGATCGAGAGTGCTAAGTTTCACAGGTTTATGAGCTAATAGATTATGCAACTTTTGTTGTCTCTAATCTATCCACAGACATGTGTTCAATCATGCCTAAATCAAATGCAGGAATAAATAAAACAACTTGCAAAATTGAATGAATAATAACTTACTGAATTGAAATAAAAATCCATATGAGTAGTAGTCTAGATACACGAATCCAAACTCTGAGTAAATTAGTTACACATAATAGAAATATTCAAAACCAAAGATAATCTAAACATAAGAATAATTCTTGTAAGAAAGTGGTTTAGCTTGAATCTCCACTTCTCTCTCCTACTCAAAAATCTCTGAATGATGAATAATGATCCCTTAGGCTTTAGCATCTATTCCTTTTATATTCATCTCTTTCCTAAGAACTTCCAATTCTGTAATCTTCTAATTATGTAATCTTCCAGTTCTATAATTTGGAATAAAATAGGAATCTTTTCTAAGTTAGCATGGCCTATAGCATGGTCGTGCTCTGGACCATGCTAATCACAAAAGTTATAACATGCTCATGTGTGTGGGTGTGCATGCCATGCAGAGAGGCATGTTGATTGCACAGGCTGAAGCATGCCCATGCTTGGGGCTGTATGGCCTACTCTTCAATGCATAGCTAATGGCATGGACGTGTGAGAAAGTGTGCTCATTTGCACAGTAGCTTGCATACCTTGTGTTCGCAAGTGTGTTAAGAAATCTTGGCTGCAGGCCTTTTGCATGGTCGTGTGGTCGACCATGCTCAACCTTTAATCGATTTCAATTTTCATCTGGGATAGTGCATGGTGGAGGACACAATTCGTGTGCGATACTATGCTAAGTTCTGTGAACACATGGGCTAAAGCATACCTGTGTTCATGACCATGCGAAGAGGTCCCAGCCAAACACGGTTGGTGACATGGGCGTGCAAAAATTCAGCTCTCAAATCCACACCATACTCCTAAATTAGAAACTAAAATATATTTAATTATAAAAAAATGTAGACTCAAAATATGCAAAGTTAATTTTAAGATGCAATTCAATGAAGTTCTACTAAATGTAAATTATATTAATAATAATTAAATAAAAATATATTCCAAAATAGCAATAAACTAATTAAAATTTCCTAAAAATCATTTGCATAAATGTCCCCATACTAAACCTTTTCTTGTCCTCAAGTAAAATTCACAAGAATAGTTATCATCACAATGAACTGAGCACATTGACAAACTTCAAAGTGTCCATCTGCCACAATCTTAAGTTAGTACAAGACTTATAATTCAAAATTAAATTGATAATTCAAGGTCAAAGACGTATATTTTTCCAACTGGAGAGCGAACTTCATCATTGAATTTACAAAAACATATAAGTCGATAACTAAGAAAAATGAAAGAAGTGATACTATTTTTGCAACCTCAAGTAACCCCCTGATTCCATCACATAAAGGATAGCAATATTTTATTTTAATTTGACCAGGATCAGTGTGATCACGACCAGAACCAGAGAAAATGCAAGTTAAAAGTCCAAATTTCATTCAAATGATGTTTGAATTTGTTGGAAACAAAATTATTGTTTCCAACAGCTATAATTGAATTGCTCAACTATAAATACAACCTCTGAAGATCATTTTGAGGTAAAGAAACTTTTTTTTCATATATACATTCTCAAGCATTCAATTAAGCTCAAAATTCTTTTTAATTCATTCTTGTATTTGATAAACTCTTGTGAGAGTTAGTGAGTATTAGAATAGAAATTCTTGTTCTTCTATTTTCTGGGTTTAGAAAAAGGGAAGTGAGGTTTTATTCTAAATGAATTGGTTTAAGTGCTTACCCATTAAAACACTTGAAAATTTGGTTTTAGTGTAAGCCTTCAAAACACTTGTGAATCGGTTTTTGAGTAAGCCTTGAAAACTCAAGTTGTTGTAAGGTTTGAGTTGAGCCTAAAAATCAAGTTGTAAAAATCAATCTAAGGGAATAGATTGTGGTGATTCAAAATCCTAACTTGGGGTTAAATTAGGTGGAGACATAGGATTGTTAAGAATCCAAACTCCTTAAATTCTTGTGTTCATCATTCTTCCTTCTCAACGCTCTTTCATTTTTGTTTATTTATTTTTAAGTTTTAATTTTTGTTCGATAACCCTATTCACCCCCCCTTCTAGGGCATTTTCATTTGGTATCAGAGCCTGAATTCTAGATACTTCATTGCTAGAATATAAGATCATGGGGAGTGAAAACATCTCTTCTCTTAGACCATTCTTTGATGGCAGTGATTATCCTCATTGGAAGTTCAAAATAAAGCTCCATCTTGATTATGACTCCATCAAACTTTGGGGCATTATGCAAAAAGGTTGGCAATCACCCAAAGCTATAATTGATGGTGTGATTACTGAAATTCCAAAGGATGAATAGAACGCCATTCAACAAGAAGGGAATCATAAAAATAAAAAGGTTATGATCACTCTAGTCTCTTAAATGTCAAGAGAAGAAGGAGGCAAGCTTCAACATTGCACTTTGACCAAGGAAATGTAGGAAACTTTGGAAAATCATTACGAAGGAAATGTTCAAGTCAGAAGCAAAAAGGTTCAACTTCACATGTATGAGTATGAACTCTTCAAAATAAAGCCTCAAGAATCAATCATCAAAATGACAAACCACCCCAATGCTCTTGTCACCACCCTCAAGAAACTTGGTAAGCATTTCACCAAGGAGGAAGTAAATAACAAGATTCTAAGAATCCTACCTAAAAAGGATTGGGAATCTTGAGTTACTTCCATTGAGGAAGCTCAAGATCTTGCCACTCTTTCAACCAATGTGCTTATTAGAAAGCTTCTTACCCATGAGCTTATAATAAAGCAAAAACATGAAGAGCAAGAGGAGAATGAAGAAAAAAAAAGAGCATAGTACTAAAGGCTTCACAAGAAGAAAGTGAAGAAGAAAATAATGAAGATTCTAGTGATGAAGATGATGAAGTTGCCATGCTCACTAGAAGTTTCAAAAAGTTCTTGAGAAAGAAAAATTTATAAAGAACAAGAGACTTCAACAAGAAGTATGAAGGAGATGGTAAGGAGAAAATCAAAGAAGTTACTTGCTATGAATACAAGAAACTGGGTCACATCCGAAGTGAGTGTCCTAAACTCAAATTCAAGAACAAAGGAGCAAATGATAGAAAGAAGGCCTTCAAAGCTACTTGGGATGACTCCTTCGAATCTGAAAGGGAAGAGGAACAAGAAGAAGTGGCCAACCTTTGCTTCATAGCTCTTGAAGATGAAAAAGAGGTACCATTTATTTCTAACTCATCTTGTGATGATTGTGAAAATTATAATGATAATGATGATGATGGGAGCTCCATTTTGAGCAAAATCATGGATAAATATACTAGCTTACTTGCTAGGAAAAAGTTTTACAAGTATAAGTTTACTAGCTTATCTGAGGAATTTGAAAACTTGAAAAATGATTTTTCTAAACTTGTTAAAACAAATGAAAAATTTGCAAGTGATTTGGAATGCTCAAGTTCTTT
>CATIWM010031547.1:0-13356 GCA_949671775.1 Mallotus repandus | reverse complement strand
ACCTATTAACTATAAGATTACTAACTACTAAATTCACATATAAGATTACTAAATTCTAAGTATCAATTAACTGTTAATATTAATAACTACTAAGATTACTATAAGATTATTAAATATAAGATTAGAATACTATAAATTAGGTATTAGTTATGACTAAATTTAACATATAAACCTATTAAGTATAAGATTTCTAAATACTAAGTATCAATTAACTATTAAGATTACTAACTACTAAGATTACCTATAAGATTACTAAATTCTAAGTATCAATTAACTATTAATATTAGTAACTACTAGGATTACTATAAGGTTACTAAATATAATATTAGATTACTAATTATTGGGTACTAATTATGGTTAAATTTAACATATAAACCTATTAACTATAAGATTTTTAAATACCAAGTATCAATTAACTCTTAAAATTATTAAGATCACCTATTAATCAAAAGATTACTATAAGGTTACCAAATACAAGATTAAATTACAAATTATTGGGTATTAGTTATAACTAAATTTACCTTATAAACCTGTTGACTATCTATTAAATTGTTATTAGCATTAAAATTTATACTAATTAAATGTGGGTTTTAAATTATTAAATAAATAAATATAAATTTAATTATAATTCTTCAATTAATTTATGAATAAATTCATTCAATATTAAACTAATATAATTTAAATTATTAAATATAATTAAAAACATGTAACTCTAAATAAAATAACCTAATATATGTAATCGAACATTTAACTCTAAATAAAATAACATAATATTTAATCAAAATATAATAAATTTCATAAATAAATACAAAGTAAAGTAATCCAAACACTGAAAAATAAAAAAAATATTTTCCGCAAACAAATAAAACCTAAATAAATATTATTTAAATTATTATTTTAAAGTTAATTATTAAATAAAAATAATTTAGAATATTAATTATAACAAAAATTGTATAATTTGGTGTTAAATATATTAATGTACTTCAAAACTATGTAGTTTCATCGTGAAACTACGTAGTTTTGAAGAGTGTTGATACTTCAAAACTATATAGCTTTGATGTAATGATTCTAATGAATAAAAACAGTCCAACAAACCCTAGAAACTCTCATATATAATGAAAAACAAATTCTCTCTCATAACCTAGCCGCCCCTCACTTAACCTAATTTTATGTTCTCTCATTTTCTTATATTCCTTTCTTCTTCAGCAGCTACCTACCTCCCTCACCCCGTTCTAACACTCTGCCACACTCACCCTCACTACCGTCAATCACCATGATCTCCATCGCCGTCACAACATCATTAACAAAAGGTATCATCCTCTTCTTCTACTCATTTTATTACCCCAAATCTTCACTTAAATATTCTTCTTCATTTTTACTCTTTTTTCTTCGTTGACTCTACTAGATGTGGATTTTGTTCACTGTCACCTCACTGTCATCATCAACATCTTCTTCTTCTCGTGGTTTTTTTGCATCTCGCCTCTGATTTGTGAAGCAGCCTCTATCTCGCCGCCTCCCCAGATTTGGTAACTTTTTCTCTTGAGATTATTTGGTATAATTAGTAGAAAATAAATAAATAGATAATAATAATAATCGGTAATAAATTGTAACAGACACATAGAGATTATTATTAGAAGCTATGAAGCTTATTTTGCTGAATACAGGTAGGCTTTTTCTTCGCCTGTGTTTTTATTTTGCTTTGAATTGAGTGTTCTTTTTTCTTTGCTACAAGATTACCGAAGTTGGCTTTTGTTTAATATTTTGCTGCTCATTCAGTGTCATGTCCTGGTGTTTGATATATTTTAGGAGCTTGTGTGGTCTGTATTGTGTGCAAGTGAGGAGAGCACTGAATACATCTACTCAATCGTAATCAAACTTTAGGTACTTAATTTTTTGTTTCGTGCATTGCTTCTCAACTGGTACATATGCAGATAAATAAACTGAAAGGAGGTGTTTCTTAATCATTGGATTTACTTAAAATAATCTGGCATGTCTCGCCTTTTTCATAAGAGCATAGCTACTTTCTATTAAAGTTATGTTTTAGTTTTATGCTACTATTTGAGTCTATGCTGCTAATTTCAGTTTTAATGTTTCTTGCTCTGTGAAAGGATCAATGGTTTTAGTCCACATGTTTATCATTGGACTCCCTTGCTAAATAGACCACAATAGTTAGCAATATTAATTGCTAGGCAAAAAAAGTGCAAATTTCAAGTTGTGTTTTAATTATGTTTCCATTTGTTTATGTCCAGAATGTGTCGTATTATGCCATGTTCATGTCAGAAAAGTTTATGTTATATCATGGATAAATATCTGCAAGTCATTTTGTGTTAATGTAAAAAAATACCATCCTTCTTGATCTTTTAATTTGAATTCGCAAAGCTAGCCAATATTGTTATGTATGCTTTCATCAATGACAAGATAGTCTCAATGAATTTTCCATCGCTGAACTACCTTTATTGAAGCAATGGAATGCATCTCTTAGAATTGTAAAATAATTGTATGCTTTATGTTATCTGCTTGTAGGAAATTGCATGGAATTGCCTTGATGATTTACAGCCAGCAAGTGATGATGTAATATCTCATGGGATCACTGGCCTCAAGCTTTACATGGTTGCCCCTTTTTACAGTAAGTTATTACTGGAATATCTTAATCATTTTAAGGAATTAATTCTTTTATATCGTACATTCAATAACTCTAATATCTATAATTCTATATGTATCAAATTTTATTGTTTATATATCAAGAATATTACAAACTTTTATTGATGTTGCTTGTGTTGTTGCAGTTGTTGCTGCTACTGCGACTATTCATTGCTGGTGTTGTTTCTGCTATTGTGTTTGCTGCTACATTTCAGTGTTCATGTTGGAGTTGTTGTTGTTCTAACAATTACTGCTACTGTGCAAATTAATGCTACTATTTTTCATGTTGGGTTGCAATTTTTATTTTGATTTTTACATATTTATTGTTATAGTTTGTTGCTTTTTCACTCATTTCAGATTTGTTATATTATGTTTTGTATTGGATGACTGTAATATTTAGTATTTACTCATATTTAATGTTGTTTTATGTTTTAAGGTTTATTCTCTTCATAATATGTTTACAAATGTATATTGTTGACATATATTTCTCATAAATGAGCTCCTCAACGAGCTCATGAACGAGCTCCTCAACGAGCTCACGAACGAGCTCCTCAACGAGCTCACGAATGAGCTATAATTGAACAAACAAATAATCAAAGATCGAGCTCAGTTTGGTTCGCGAACAAGCTCGAGCTCGAGCTCTGAATCTCCAAATATACCGAGTTCGAGCCCGAGCTCGAACATCCTTCCATTAGGCCGAGTTGAGCCTGAGCACTCCAAAACTCGGCTCGGCCCGGCTCATTTACAGCCCTAATTAATCATAAGGCCAATAACATGGGACAATTCAATTTAATACTTAATAAACTTTTTTTTTAAGAATAAAACTATTAAGATAAAACAAACACGCAAACATGCACAAATAATACGTGCATTCCTTTTAAATTGCAAAAAAAATATATATAGAAAAGATAGTTAAAAATTATGTGGCTTTATTTATGCAAGAAAAAGAAAAATAATTAATTTATTACTTTTTAAATGAATTACTTTTATTAAATTTTTTAGATTTTGTAACTTTCATATGTTATTTATCAGTAAATTTTTATTTTCTAACTATCATGTAGCAGTTATTTTTTATTATATCAAATAAATATAGTTGTTATTATGTTGATTCCAATTTCTTATTCCGCCTACCTCTAATTTATGATTACCGGAGATACTTGCATAAATTATTTTCGAATTGATAAAAAAAATAACATAAAAAAAATAGCTTATTTTTGAATTTGTAAAAAAATAACATAAAATTACATTTGAATAGCTTATTCTAATGATAGTATTTATACACCGGTAAAAAAAAAAATTGTTCACGTTTATTTAAAATGAAATTAAATTTTTTCTTGAAAATAATTTCCTTAACTTGCTATAGTTATCAATTAAATGTATAAACCGTTATCTAACAAATTTTACTATTAATTTTTTGCATCTTTGATTACTCAATTTCTTCAAATTTATTTGGATATTGTGTATGATTTTTTATTCTGCTTATTTTTTTATTTTTAAAAATTTTAAAAAAGGACAAAATATTTTTTTACGTTCAATTTAACATTGACTATATTCTTTTCCTTCCAGACTAGCTTCTGATTCCCAAACTGTCGTTATTACATTTTCCTCCCCCCGTGCTATTCCAGCATATTTTCCACCAGGTTCGTTATTACATTTTGTCACGTTAATATTTTTCCTGAGTACATGCATGTTTTTTTTTCCACATGTAATTTATAGCTTTTAACTTTATTGTAGATACAAATTGCACCATACAATGTGTTAATTAATTAAACTTTTTATTTCACAAATTATTATCTATAAAAACAAGACATTATTTTCTGTTAATTTAATTTTAAATAATTTTAAAATCATGAGTATTGTTTTAATGAACTACATGTTTATTTTCTGACAAATAAATATTTTGCACTTAGTGTTACTAATTTTTTCCTTTTACATATTATAATTCTGACCATTTTACACTTGCGTGTCATAGCCTTGTTATCTAACCTGACCATTGTCAGCTCGACATCTATATCCAGGTCCGTTTTTCTTAAAACTATTTTTTTATTAATTTCCTTCAGTTTCAGGATTTTTTAGTATTTGTTTCTTAATATATTTATTTCAGCTTGCATTTAGTCTTTTTTTTCACGCTTCTTGTTGTCCAACTGTGGACTCTTCTAATGACCCGTTCATGAGAGATGAACAACTTATTGATGTCGATGTTCGTTATTTTAATGTTGTTGAAGGTAAATTAAATGATCGATTGCATATTTGATATGTTTTTTTTTAAGAAAAAAACCTCGACCGATGCTCATGATTACTCTTGACATTTATAATTTTTCAGATGCCCGTTTTTCATCAAATGTAAGTGAACGCTCACATTTTACATGCAATGTGTTACTAGAACCCAAAATATCGCTGGTCAACGTCAATATAACGTGTAAAATAAAATTTCTAAAGATATATTTTTAATTTAAACAAAGCACATTTTCTTTACCATTTTAGCACGTTTTCATTTATAATAACACTGTAACAGATTCCTACAAACCAACCATCAGCACCTAAGTTATCAACAAAAAAAATCATTCGACCGCTTTTAATATGTCTAATCAAACAACCGACATGCAAATGTCTTCTCAAACTAGTATAATTTTCCATTTAAATAAAACTACTTTAATTTTAAAAGATGGACATAAGTTTTTTTTTTTCCCAGACTACTACTCCCTTATATTCTAACATATTTACAACTTTTTTATATTTTAAATTTGTTTTTATAGAACACTGCTTTTAAAGATTGAACATCGGCTATCCTAACAAATAATACGTCTTCTGTGGGGCCTTGCATTGGGACGCAAAATGCATTAGCGATTCTAGAAATCATGAAAAAAAATTATTCACTTTGTTGTAAAAAATGAAAAATTAAAATTTCAATGCTCAAACAAGCTCCCCTTTTTCTAGACATTGTTTTGACACCTAATGGAAATGCGTTTTCCCCGAAATTTAAAGAAAACATTAGATTAAATAATTCTATGTTTGCTTTTACTTTGACAGTTGGAAAAATTGATTATGAAATTAATAAAAAAACCGGACCATATGTTTTTAGAATATATGGACAAAATCATTATATGATTGGTTCACTATTTCCAGATAAGGGTGAGAGACCTAAATTCGCACAACTCTACATATATGATACTGAAAATGAAACAAATAATAGGATTTCTTCATTTTTGCATGATGATTCAGCTAAAAATATAAATATTTTTATTATTGAAGATTTGATTAAAATGTTTAATGAAATAAATGTCCTTGTAAAATCATTTAGAATGGATCGAGATAGATTTACAGAAGATGATATATTGCCTGTTAAATTAAAATTGCATGGTAAAAGAGCTAACGATAGTTCTCAATATTCAGTTCCTTCATCTTCAGAAATTGCTGGTCTTATTGTTGGAGACTACGGTTTATACGATAAAAAATGAGATATTATTTTTGAATATAAAATCAACCGTTTAAAACAAGTTAGTGTTTTGCATCCATGCCTAATGGCAATGCAATATCCGATTCTATTTCCATATGGGGAAGACAGATACATGACAAATATCGAATATATAAATCCAAACTATTCCTCATGCATTATAAGAAAATATGTAACAATGAGAGAATATTATGCACATAGAATACAACAACAATTAGATGAGGAAAAACTTTGCTACACGATGGTCGTTTATTCTAACAATTCATTGTCGATGCATTTTTATGTGTCGAGGAAGAACACTTGGATTTTATAAGACACAACCAGAAAAAACCACATTCTGAAGTGTATATCAGCATTAAAAATGTTATTCACCAAGGCATTAGAAATTCTAACGATGTTGGAAAGTCTATGATTATATTAGCT
The DNA here is from genome assembly GCA_949671775.1 of Mallotus repandus. NCBI lineage: Eukaryota > Viridiplantae > Streptophyta > Magnoliopsida > Malpighiales > Euphorbiaceae > Mallotus > Mallotus repandus. The sequence goes on along the minus strand of CATIWM010031547.1, from coordinate 6,839 downwards.
TCAACTTTCATAAGTAATCCAAGATATATGATTGAGTATTATCATGATGCAATGGCTATATGTAAATTTTACAATCTTCCTTATTTGTTTATAACATTTACATGTTTGGCCTAAAATACAACGTATGGTAGATTATATTAGTAGATAAAGACATGATGATAGACCCGATATTATTAGTCGTGTTTTTAAGGTTAAACTGATGCATTTGATAGATGATGTTAAAAAAAAAAACTCTTTAGTGAAACAATTGCATTGGTTTATACAATTGAATTTCAAAAAAGAGGCTTGCCCCATGTTCATTGTTTAGTTTGGCTAAATTATGCTGCTAAACCAAAAACACCTTCAGACATTGATTTAATAATATCTGCAAAACTTCCATGCAGTAAAACCGAACCTGAAGCATATAATTTAGTTTCTAAATTTATGATCCACAAACCTTGCAGTGCATTTAATTCCCAATCTCCATGTATGAAAGACAAAAAATGTTCAAAATTTTATCCAAAAAAAAATCAAAATGAAACTTTGATTGACGCTAATGGTTTTATAATTTATAAATGTCGCAATAATGACCGACACACTGTTAGAAATGAGGAAACAATTGATGATCGATTTGTTGTTCCTCATAATATTGAATTGCTTTTAAAATATGATGCTCATCTATGCATTGAATATTGTTGTCAAACGACCATGGTAAAATATCTATTTAAATATATTAGCAAGGGTACTGATCGAATTCACACAGTTATTCATACTTACAGTGGTACAACTAATGATTCAAGTGATGGTTTCAAATATGTTATTGATGAAATTAAAATCTATTTAGATTGTCATTACATCTCTCTGTGCGAAGCTGTTTGGCGCTTATTTGAATTTCCTATACACCATAGAGAACCAGCCGTTGAAAAATTAGTTGTTCATCTTGAAAATATGAACCAAGTCCTTTTTTTACCATCCGATAACCGATCATGCATTGCAAAAAATTTGAATTTTGGTCGCACAATGTTTACTGAATGGATGCGAGCAAATTATATGTATGAAGATGTTAGGTGTCTAACATATTCAGAATTTCCAACAAAATGGGTTTGGCATAATCAGGATAAATTATGGATGCGTAGTAAAAAAGGTCATTGTATTGGTAGAATTACTTATATTCATCCAAGCTTTGGTGAATTATATTACTTGAGAATGCTACTTAATATTGTAAAAGGTCCTAAATCATATGAAGATATTAAAACTATTTCACGAATTTTACACTTAACCTTTCAATCTGCATATGACGCTCATGGTTTGTTAGGAAATGACACTGAATGGATATATGCTTTAAAATAATTCATTTTCCACACAACCTCTTCACATTTGCGTAATTTATTTATTGTTTTAATCATTTTTTGCGAAGTTAATAATCCAAGAAAACTTTTTAAAACGTTTTGGAAATATTTTGCTGATGATATAAGACATGAATTATCAACCACATTTAATTTTTCTGACGAATCAGTGTCATATGATTATTTAAAAAATAAAGTTTTAATAGAACTTGAAAAAAACTTTAATTGAAATAATTCAACGCTTTCAAATTTTGATTTACCACAACCTGATTATCTAATAAATTGTGATATAAACAACCGGTTGCTTCTCGAAGAACTTAATTATGATGTAAACAATCTTCGTGAAAAACATATCAGACTACTTCATTCGTTAAACAGCGAGCAACGTAGAATTTACAAAAATGTTGTTGATGTTGTCATTCATGGAACTAGAGGTTAGTTTTTTGTTTACGGTTATGGTGGCATAGGAAAACATATTTATATGAAACAATTATATCATTTTTACGTGCAAACGGTATGGTTGTTTTGGTTGTCACTTTATCTGGCATTCTATCTTTATTATTATCCGGTGGCCGAACAACGCATTCTCGATTTAAAATACCTTTAAATATTGATGAGCATTCAACATATGAAATAAAAAAAGGAACATAATTCAGTCGATTGAAGAAGCTAAACTTATTATTTGGGATGAAGCACCTATGGCCCACAAGTATTACTTTGAAGTTGTAGACAGAACTTTAAAAGATATACTATTTATTTCTAACATTAATGAAGAGATGAGACCTTTTGAGGGTAAGTCAATTTTATTAGGCGGTGATTTTCAATAGATTCTTCCAGTTGTACTAGAGAGTAATAAGGAAGACATTATTAATGCTTCAATCACATGTTCACATTTATGAAAATCATTTAAAATTTATAGACTAACCATCAATATGCATTTGACATCTTTAAATGTTTCGTTTGAAAAGACTAACCGTCCTTCAAAATTTTTAAATTGGCTTTTATCTATTGGTGATGAAACAACTAAATATGTAATTCTTCAAACGGATGTTGAGGAGGCAAATTTTATTAGAATACCCGATAATTTAATTATAAAATTTTTAAAAATTCAATTGATTCGATAATTAATGAAACATATCCATATTTTAAAAATAAACACTACAATCATTTTTATATAAAAAAATAGAACTATTATCACTCTAACAAATGATGTTGTTGATATTATAAATAAAGATTTGTTAGATTTGGTTTGTGAAGAGGAAAAAACTTATTATAGCTCAGATTCAATCTGTAAAACTTCATTTGGGGGAGACGAATTGGATGTCCTCTATCCAATTGAATTTTTAAATTCACTTAATTTTAATGGATTCCCTCAGCATGAATTGTGCCTTAAAAAAATATCACGATTATGCTACTTCGTAATATTAATCCAGACATCGGCCTTTGTAATGGTACTCGACTAATAATTATCGAATTAGGTGTTAAAATAATTGAAACAATTATTCTAACAGATTCTCATTGTGGCATAAAGGCAGTTATACCTCGGATTATTTTGACATACTATAATAATAAATGGTCATTCATATTGAAAAAGACATCAATTTCCAGTAAGAGTTTGTTATTGTATCACTATAAATAAAAGTCAAGGTCAAACACTTGAACTTGTAGGTCTATATTTGCACGATCATGTTTTTATACATGGTCAACTATATGTTGCACTTTCTAGAGTTACTTCGTACAATGAAATAAAAATATTGATAAATAAGCAAAACACAGATGAATATGATAAATGAATACAATATACAAAAAATATTGTCTGTCAATAATTTTTTTATGATATTATTGTGCATTTTTGAAACGTTGTTTTTTTATGGTTTTTTTTACAATTATTTTGCTATATTATGCTATTTGCTATATTTAAAAACTTTTGCTTTTCAAGAACGCTGTAATATGTTTTTCATTTTTTTCCCATTACTTATTGAGTTCATTTGTTTCAAACATCTGCAGTAACTATACAACAATGTCTTATGCAATGCTTTATGAAATTGATAATACATCGAATAATATTCACATAAAAGTTCACATTGCTCGCATTTGGGAGTTCGCAAACATCAACAACTTAGATGATATATACAATTTAGAGTTTTTGATGCTCGATGAAGAGGTATTTTACTTTTTTTTTTTACTTGCAATTACTTCTTTTGATCTATCTATTATAATTAAATGCTATTTTCAGGGAAATACTATGCAAGGAACAATATCCAAGCAATTAATTGATCATTTCAAACAGATGTTGGTCAAGGGCAATATATACCACATGTCTAGCTTTGTAATAATACCAGCACAATTGAGTTACAGAGTCAACCACCATCCATTCCGCATAAAACTGCTTCGAAATACTTTTCTGCGACCCTTAGACAATGCAGATGATTAGATACCTTTCGGCAGGTTCGAGTTTCTCGGCGTTGAAGACGTTCAGTCTAGGATTGGTGATAAAACTTTTTTAACAGGTATGTATATCATTGGTGGCAAAACATATAAGAAAGCATAATAAATAAAATAACCATTTTTCTTCAAATTTTATACATTTGTGGAAAAAAAAAATTTCCTTTCACTAGTTATGCTGACAATACATTTCTATGTATAGACATATTTGGCTAGGTTATATCAATTAGAAAATTTGAAGAGATTTATATCGTTGGTCGAATCATAAGGAAAAAAAGAGTCAAGATAAAAAATGTTGAGTATGAATGTGTACTTGAATAATATGTTTTCAACCCTATTACACTTAATCACTAAAAAAATATTTCAAAAATAAAAATTTATTTGTAGGGATGACAAATTGGACATAACACTATGGGATAAAGTAGGCCATAATGTTTCCAGAAGATGATATTTTAACTGTAGATTAGTATGGTTCTGTTATTGTTGCATTTCTTTCGATGATAGTGAAAAAATTTAATGGTATTATATATATATATATACATACATACATACATAGACTGTTTTGCTCTAATTTGATTAATTTTTTTACATTACTTTATAGATGAAATTTTGGTTAACAGCACATCAGCAACTAGATTTCTAATCAATCTCGACATTCCCAAAATAGTTTCCATGAAGGACAGATGATTAACTTTATTATATATGTACAATATGAATTTTTTTTTGAATAAAAAAATAAACGATTCACTTTTTCAGTCTTTGTCAGCCTTTCCAGAAGATAGCAAAACATGATACTCCAATTCACCCTTCGAGAAATATTGAAGCGGACAAAGAAACAAATCGCCGCACAATTGCACAACTTTTATCATTTGATATTCATTATGATATGGTTGACAAAAAATTTAATTATAATATTCTTTGCTTATATATGTTATCCATCTTTTAAAATTTACTGACAATTTTTTTTAATAGAACACAAATTCACGTGCAAAGCAACACTCAAAAGTGTTGATGCCATAAGCGGATGGTGGTACAAAACATGCCCATAGTGCAGAAGCGGTGTTCAAAGCTATAACGAACAAGTCTAGTGCAATAGTTGTGAAATCCTTCGTGATCCTCCTATACACTAACAATAAAATATTTTATTAAAAAAAACATATTTAATAATATTTAATAATTATGTTAAAAAAATATTCTAACTTTTGCTATTTATGTTTTTAAAATTTTAGGTATAAGTTGAGTACAACTATTGAAGATGCAACTAGAACAATATCTTTTTTTATTTTTGGGCAATTGGCTGCTAATCTAATAGGATGACCTGTTAGCACACTAGCAAACAACTACAAGGACCGCATGTTAGTCCTACCCCTGATGATACGTATTTATGGACTTGATAGAATTTTTTAGATTATCATCAGCAATAAGATTGAGGATCCATCTGATCTTTCTTTTAAGGTTGTGCACATATTTCGTGATGACTATATGGCTACTCCGATAAAGCAAGAAAAAATTGAAAGATGATACTACATGTTCCAACCTACTTCACAGGCCCATTTTTTTAGCCTCTCGTGAATCATCAAAAATATCCCTTGATTTTTTGAGCAGCGGGAGTAGCCATATTGATGATACATTAGGAGACTAGCATACTGTTGAGGTTCCAGTTACTTTTACAGTAGATGGTCAACGACAAGTTGATTTATTTTCAAATGACTCACCTGTCAAAAAAACATCCACAAGGTTTGTTCACATTGTTTATTTGGACATTTTTTTAAAATAACATACAAATTTTTCTAATTTAAAATAAATATTTGCAGGTTTGATGAATCAAGCAAAGATGAACAGCGATGCTGCTTTTTATTTCACAAAAAAAAAAAAAAAAAACTTAAAATGCTTATTATAAGCTGTTTGCAATTTCTTTATTTTGCCTATTTATATTTATCGAACTTCAATATAATGTATAATACTTAATCTATTATGTATAAATTTTATGTTATTTATTTTTCTTTTCAAATTATTATCACCATTTAAGTATTTTATCATTGCCCACAGTATAGCGCGGGTAAACTTCCACGTCATAAATAAAATCAAATCAAGTAATTAAATGGTTGTGAACTCGTGATTCTATGAAGTGGTGTCTAATCCACAGTTGTTATACTATGGACCCCTGTTCATATTGCAATATGGACCAGGGGTCCATTACAAGTGTGGAAATTCACGCTTTTTTTTTACGTGAAGTGCTTTTGTAAACAACGTCTCAATCATGTTTTCTCTTAGACTTTGAGCACTAGCAGCAGCTGAAGCAGAGCGGCGACACCATCATCATCACCAACTGTTCGCCATGGTTCTTAAGACTGATATTTGATATAATGATCATCATCAACTCAATCATGCTCTATATTAAGTAAACAAGGAAAAAAAATCCATATCGATATAGCTGGGTAACGCTGATTTTCAAGCTTTGTAACAAACCTCTCTCTCACAAACGCACCCTTCTTTAGGACATGTTTCACTATTTTCTTCCTCCTTTGCATCATCTTTAGTGTCTTTGTCTTCTTTTATAGCACAATTTGGATGAAGATCAAAGTCACAGTCTTCGTAATGGAATGACCATATATTTCCTTCTTCATTACATGTATAAATTATTCGACGAGAAAACACCAGCTCTTACTCCTCATGAAGTGCATATTTCACCTTTTGAGGCCACCCCTCTGCCATCTCATCATATTTTGATTCTATCACCTTCAAGTGCTCTTCAGTGAAGGGATAAGCATCAACACCATGGAGTGCAATGAGATTTTTGGCTTCTTTTGTGATAGTTTAGCCAATTGGCCCAAGAGCTATCAGTATAGGTATACCCTGAACCTTGAACTTGCGACACAAAGATGCCTTTCTTGCATCTCCAAAGGGAAGAGCCAGCCATGACATTCGTGAAAATAATTCATCAAAAGAGGCTTGGTCCCTATCACTAGAGATGAAAATCGCTTCAAATGCAACAACTTGATGAATCTTGCTATTTCAAAAGGCCCATTCATGAAATAAATATGTTTTTCACAAAAATTATATATATAT
>CATIWM010031544.1:0-12407 GCA_949671775.1 Mallotus repandus | reverse complement strand
GTTGCTTTATTTAACTTCCTATAATTAATACACATACACCATCCCATGATAGTTCTAATGGGTATCAAATCGTTTGATTCGTTCTTAACAACGGTTAAGCCTCCCTTCTTTAGAATAACTTGAACGGGCCTTACCCATATACTAGCACTAATGGAATATATGATTCCATTATGAAGCAACTTAGTTACCTCCTTCCTCACTACCTTTTTGAGAGTTGGATTTAGCTACCTTTGACCTTCAATGGAAGGCTTGGCATTGTCCTCTATAAGGATTCTATGCATACACACATTAGGGCCAATACCCTTCAAATCATTTATAGAATAACCAATGGCACTTTTATGACTAAGCAATACATCACATAAAGCATCAAAATTATTACTAGGCAAAGAAGCATTCATAATAAAAGGAAATTTAAAGTTAGAGTTAAGAAATTCATATCTAAGATTTGATGGTAAAGGCTTGAGCTCTAGCTTCACTTCTTCATTTGGTGAAGTAGACTTTGAATATTTATCCTTCCTTAAAGGTTCAAACCTTGAGTTTGAACCTTTAAGTTGGTGAGAGCATCTTCCTTTTCATTCAATAGATTAATAGTGTCAAGCTCCAAAACACCTTTTGCTCTTGCCATTATTGGTTCATCACCCATGTACCTTTGAGATGTAAGTTCCTCAACCAAAGTTACAGCCTCCTTAGCCGTTTTATCCATCCATTTTCCATTGAAAGCTGCATTAACAATGTTCCTATTCTCATCTATCAATCTGTTATAGAAAATTTGAGGGATCATCCAATCCGGTAATCCATGATGAGGGTATTGCCTTTGAAGTTCCTTGAACCTCTCCTAAGCTGCATAGATTGTCTCACTTCCATTTTGCTTGAAAGTAGTGATCTCATTAAGAAACTTGGCTACCTTGTGTAGTGGAAAATATTTATGGAGCAATGCTTACTTTAATTGGTCCCATGTTATGATTGATTCACTTGGCAAGCTAGCAAGCTAAAGTTTTGCTTTATCCTTGATCAAAAATGGGAAAAGTCTGAGCCTTATTGCATCATCTGTCACACCATTTATTTTGAAGGTTGCACACACAAAAAGGAAAGTCAATATGTGAGCATAAGGGTCCTCTCCTTGTAGTCCTCCAAATTGATTATTCTACACCATTTGAATGATACTCGGCTTAATTTCAAAGTTATTATTAGCAATGGTTGGAGCTACAATCCCACTAAAACTGCTCGAGATGTCGGGCATGGCAAAATTGCCTAACGTTCTTCTTTTCGGCTCAGCCATATTATTAAATTCTCATTGATTCACTTTTCTATGTCTTTGTTCCCTGCATAAAGCATGTAAAGTTATTTCAATTTCAAGATCAAAATAAAGAATATTATCACTAACACTTCTTGTAAGCATCATAAAGAGTAAAAGTCAAAATCATACAACAAATTATAAAACAATGTATAACAAATCACGATTAAGTAAATAATAAATTATAAAAAACAAATACAATTTAAAACCTAAAATAACTTTTCTCTACCCTAAGTTAATAAACATCACTAAACAAATTCCCCGGCTTGACCCTAGTCTCCAAGACTTAATATAGAGTAAGTAGAGTGTCAAACACTAGGGAATTTGGAGTAAATTTTGTATTAACCGGATAAATACTCAGATGGATAGGCACACGATATTAAAATAATATTAATTTATTCTATGTAACTCTAAATTACTATTTTCTAATTACACAAATCAAATAGACTATACTGATAATGATTTTAAGCAATATATGTTAGAATTGCAAATCAGAATTAAGCAAAACTAAGGAAAATTAAACCATAACTAGTGTAAAGAACTATGATCATTTGCATTATAACATCTCTATCTCCAATTTGAGGGGAGCCAGAGCCAAAAAGCAGATGCGCACGCTAAAACATTGTCAAATTGAAGACTTAAGAGTCCTAATATACACACTTTTGGCTCACTTACTACATTTTTTGTAGAATTTTTTAGACCAATTTGAACTAAACCCACCTACATCTTTGTTAAAGCACATTTCGAAGGTATACAAATTTACATTCTACATGCTATTTTCAACCTCTCAACGAGGATAGCTTGAAAATCTCGTAAAGCTAAAGCTTCAAAAAACCCAAAAACAAGCTCAGTCGAATCTAAGGACCAAATAGTCACTTTTGCACATTTATTTCACTATTTCACATATCACTTTTACTGCCGCTAGCAGTTCAGAAATTATTGTGATTATGTGGTGAGACTGGAAATTTGCATGTTGATTGAATAATCTTTGCTTTATTTTTTTTATAATAAATTTTCTTTTTTGCATAAAAATACTTTCAATAATGTGAAAGTTCACATTTTCGAGCTAGAGCCTCCATTTCATTGTCCAATGATGCAATCACACATCTTTTGTTACTTCTCTACTATTTAAAAATATTTCATAATAATTCCTGCAAATGCACAAAATTATGCCTATATTTGCTCTTTTGATTAAACGAGTATTCCCTACTTGTTATCCGAGTGGATGAATGGATGGAATCACACATAGTCATGCTAACCTCTATCTTGCAGGCATAATAAGAGTAGATTTGTATTTTTGTACCCTTTTTTTAATGTATTTACTAGGAAAGACCTGTAATTAATTATACTTACTTTCCTTTACTTTTTGTTATTATCAATGTGCTTGCGTGAATGCGCATATATCAACTGTCATTATCGAAACTAGGGTGTTGTGGCATCTATATGTCAAGTATTATAATAAGAAATAGTCAAAAAGTAGATGCGATCTCCCGAACCTAGAATCTCTACTTGGGACGATACTCGTTGAGTGACTAGATGTCGTCCCTTTCATCTTTTTCTAATTTTTAAAAATCAGGTGGCGACTCCACAAACACAAAGTGTCTCGCATCCCCCCGTGACCAACCATTGTCCCAGTCCCATAAACAGAATGGATGTCCCATTTGGTAAAGCTGCCTAAAAAACACAACAGAAAAATTAGGTCACTCACAATGGTGACTCCATTGGGGATGCTAATTAGAGAGATCAATTCAAAAATGGCTATTTCTCATTACATAATACTTAATCATATGGAGCCCTTCACCATTGCATTTGCACTACACATCACACATGCACCACTCATCCCAATCAGCCGAAAATTATGGAAAGTGATCCACTATGGTTCCATACGAGTCATAGGGTGATCGATTCAGATTCAACACCTTTAGTGGTTTCGCCGGACTCATTGAACCAGAGTCTGTGACCCAAGTCCTTAAGGGGGATGACTCGAGTTATCAAAAGAATGCTAGACTCATTGACCGAAGTTTGTAGCCCTAGTCATGGGGGGACATTATTGCCAAAGGAGCCTTTAGCCTTTTACCCTCAACTCAGCCCATGTAAATAAGCCAATAGAAATCTCCACTAGGATCCCACAATGCTTTGCATGCTAGCCATGATGCTATTCATTTGACCTAACATTCACATGTGCTATGACGCTTTTAGTTTCTATCATCGATTGATGTCATTACATCTGTTCTCATAGATTGCTCACACTTAGACTGTGTAATTCTTGTTTACCTTGCAGAAGCCTGATGTGCAAGAAATGGTAAGAATCATCCACCATAGCATGAATAGCCTGTGCGAACTGGTGAATAGTAACATCTTTTGATGATAGAACCTATGAGCATCGTCTATTTGTCGTTATTTGATCAAATAGATAGGTTAGTAATTCGACTAGATTATAGACATTTATGTTAAAAGAATCAAATTGTAAACTATCAAATGATACTTTAATGTCTCTTAGTAAATGTATCAAATATCGATGTGAGGACATGAAATTGGACCCCTTTTGTTGGCTATAGTCCCTGTGCACATAGGCGGGCATGGACTATAGATGCCATTTGTGACCCAACAACTGGTCCCTACATTGACATTATGTGATTACCTCAAGTGCAATTAAGCATTGTTCCTTATTTTACCATTTGGTTCTAATTAATATAAATTGAAATAGCCTAATATGAGAGTGGAACCATAGTCCCATGCTGACTATTGGGTTAAAATCCACCTAGGAAAGAGACTAAATAACCACGTGGAGAGATAAGGTTGGAAGCGAGAGCTTACATATGTATAGCTTGTTCCATATGTAGAAAATATTAACCAGTTTTATTCTTTTTCTTTCAATCGTGCATATATAGCTTACATGTAAATAGCTTACATGTAAATAGCATACATTAACCACGGTTTTTTGCAACCATCCTGTATTTTTGCATAGACATCCCATGCATATATTCTTACCTCATCCCTTTATATGGACACATCATGCACACATGATGACTCTTTAATAGGTTATGGCATGATAAGCATCAATAATTCTTTCTTTTAGCTTATCTTATTGATTACTAAACTTTTCTCTTTTGTTGTGTTTTCGCTTCAAATAACATCATATGCATTCCTAATAAGGCTCTATAAATCAATAAATATCTTGTAGCGCACGACATAACATGCATTCATGCTATCCTTGTTCCTCACATTAATCTCATCCTTTTGAATAACATCATGCATCCATGTGTACATCTCATTACATTACACTACACATGCATTTTACACTGTGTGCACTCATACATGCATTTCACAATAACTGCACTAATCCTATAATTTTTGCAGTCATAAACCTCAAAGCAACCCCAAAGGGCTAGTCAAGAATGATTAAAAATGGCCGAGCAATCTGGGATTCAAAGTCTAGATGACCTACTCAAAGAGCACAAGAAGAAATTCATAGTTGATGGTGGCTTAATCAACATCCTTTGTGCTAAAATTAAGGCCATTGTTCAGACTGACATTAAGAATATCCTTAACCAAACCCCAGACCTAAAAAATGAGACTATTTTCTTAAGTGGCAAGACTGACACTCCTAATTATGAGTCAAACAAGGGGAAAGTCATGAGCATGCCTAAAGATATTGAAGATATTGAAGATGCCTAAAGTAATGATCCATTACATCTAGAGTTCTGAGAATTGCCTACAGTTGATCTTCCTTCGACCTATAGAAAATATTCAAAGTTCAACCAACCTCTCTCTAAGATCTTCAAAATGCTTCAACGAAGAAACCTTGTGAAACCCCTTAAACCAAAAACATTACCAAATCCAATACCACCCTAAATAGACTTTAAGCTATACTGCCACTATTACCAAATGCCAGGACACACCATAGATGAATGTTATACCATTGAATGCATAGTTCAAGATCTGATTAACTCTGGGAAACTTAATGACCTGGAAGAGAGTCCCAATATAAAAACTAGCCCTTTACCCAAATATAGTGATATACTCCAAACCAAAAACAAATTACCCCTAACTATCCAGTCTCACTACAACCACCCTCAGAGATAGACTTCACCTCGTCTGGGATACATGAATCTTATGGAAGTAATGGGGCACTTGCTTCACAAATCCCATCGGTCCTCTACAAACCTGCATTTGATCATCATGAGAAGGAAAAGCGAAGGAGAACCATGGAAAATTATCCTTAGTGAAAGTCATGAGCAAGCAGCACCGAAGTAGTTGGAATGAAGAAGATCAATGAAACTCCCTTATGAAGTAAATAATGAACCCTTATTTTGTTATTTTTCTAGTGCTAAATATTTATGCGGTTTATCAAACATCTTGGGGGAATGTTAAATCCTTTATTTGTCATTACCTTATAATCTATTAATTGTCTTCACTCACTTTACACTCCATTAAAACTGCAAGTGTTTAATTCTCGCAACAGCCTCATTCAAAAAAAATGATAAAAAAAGAAGAAAGAAAAAATGAAAAGAAAAGAGAAAAGAAAGAATAAAAGATAAAAGCCCAACTAGGTGCATAGAACTGCCTCAGCAAAAGGGGGCAAAAAAGAAATAATAATATGAGGCATGTACTTGAATGAATACTTACTATAAGCCATTCTTTGATTCATCATTACATTATAAGGAGTGCAAATGGACAAGTTGCTAAACTTACATTCTGCCTAGCTCAGCATGCCGTCATCAAGATCCCTAGTTTCTCCCTCAGATGTATTGATCCTCTTGTTACCAACACTGATCTCAGAACTACTAATCGTCTGACTCACCCTAAAGGAATGCACACCTTCATCATATAGTATAGTCATTTGCATTACATGACGCATGCCCTAAGAGTGCAAGTCGATGTTATTCTTCTTGGCATACCAATACCATCATCATTTCATGCATACATGCATCAAGATCATTAAATACATTCATGCATAAGCTCAAGATAATAATTATCTTATTTCCATTCATCTACACACACATACATGTCCTAGGATGAGAAATAAGCTACCATTCATCACATGGCAGAATCATCATGCATACATCCACATAACACAGTCACCATTCAAACATAATCACATGGTCATCATCCAGAGGTACAACAGGCATAAATATTATAGTTATCATCAAAGAGCATACAAGTCAGTTAGATACAACAACACCAGTAAGTGGTAAAAGGTACAACATATGGGACAGATGCCCATATACAACACCTAGAGTCTGTGATCTTAGTCAAATGATATAATAACAAAATGACCACAACTAAAGGCCTACACTTAGCCTCCTAAACAACTATAAAGACCATGGTCGCCATCATAAATAAAAACTGAATCCACCCAGGCATCTTTTCCATCTGGACTAGGCACCTCATCATCTTGACCCATGCGAAAAGCCCTAAACTCTCACTCCAGCCACTGAACATGCTCACTCCAAGATGCTCGCTCTCTCTCCTATTCATAGCTAGCAAGAGTGTGTTGGCTTTGCATTAAATATGCATCATAAATTACAGTCATACATTTATAAAGGCATATACATTTGCATAAAATAGGTATAATAAGCAATAAATAAAAAAGAGGACGTACACTCTGCACGCCAATGAATTGCATGAAATACTCTTTGTGCGCTAATCGCAACAATATACCAAGACTAAGCAAATAGGCACTTATAAAGTAGAGAAGTCAGATAACAAGCAAATCAAAGAAAAAGAAAACCCCACAAAGTTAAAAGACTGACATGAGTAGTGTCTGCAAGTGCTACATCCGACAAGGGTGTGCCAGCCCTAGGCAAGGGGAAAAGCATCCCTGCTCTCATAATTGATAGTCTATACAATAGAGGAGGCACTGTGCCCACCAAGAATAGTACTGCTAGATGCCACACTACTAGCATGAGCCATTCCCTACGTCTTTAGGATACTCTCCTCATCAAAGCGAGAAGAACCCTATCTCTTTTGACGATACCCTCGAAGCTGCAGATAAGTTATCATAACTCATGTTATTTATAGCTTATCATAAATAAAATTTATTACATGCTTGTACATAAATAGGAAAATGTAAAAGCTAAGAAGCATACCAGATCAGAAGATGCTACCCTGGAAGTAGAACGACCCTAGGATGCTCGCAAAGTCCCACCTCTTGAACTCGGGGGTGGTGTAGGATCTATTTGAGGAGGTGGAACTTGAGGGACATAGACACTCGTTACAACATCGATTAATTGGGGGAGTAATGTACACATATAAGAGAAGTGCATGCCCTCTAAAAGATCCTCATAAGGATATCCTCTCTCAGCTGCAGTAAGCTCCTCTCTAGTAAGCTACCGACCTTAAAACATGTCACCGAGAGGAGCAACAAGGACTCTCCTCATATAAGATCCATCCCACTAGCGATGGACTCGCTCACCCAAGTACCATACCTTATCAATAATGCCAGACAATAAGACTCTCCTCTGTGTCATGCGCCAAGCTGTCACCATCTCAGCCAACCAGTCCTCTCTCTCTAACCACCAGCGGGCACATATCTGTCCAAGAAGAAGTATAAGCAAAAGATTACCAAAAAATGAGAAAACTGAGATCGAAATTTGTCATACTTTGCTATGGGCTAATCGACTTAGGAAATCTATCACCTCTGCAAGGCTCTCTATTAAATTAGAAGTCTTCTGAATCCACTATGGGAAACATGGAAAACCCCTCTCAGATAAATGATCAATAGTAGGACAGGGGAGCACTCTAAGCTCATAAGCCAAATCTGCCAAAAAGAAAAAGTCAGAACATCCAAAATTAATAAAATAAAATATCACAATCACATCTACCACGAATAAGCAGCTGCATATCCGTGAGCCTCCTCTGTAAGCAGCATCTAAGCTAGAATACATATGGAAAAAGCAGATGTACCCCAACTATATTTTTACAAGTCTCTTAAGTTCTTCAAAATGGGTAACGACTGTAGATAACTAGTGCCCGAAGCATTTAGAAAAATAACGGCACTAAGCAGGTAAAACATGAAACATCGGGCTAGCTGCTCCGAACTAATATGACCAGTATCATGTATTGATCTAACCTTATCCACCAGTCCTGTATACCGAATCAAAGAAGAATAACTGGACTTAACAGAAGCAATGACCCTAAACAGATCCTTCAACCATGCATTCCTTACCACTACAAAGCTATATGCCTCATTACTCAAAGGGACAGGCTCCCTAGATAAACTCAGCCCAGTAATGGCAGCAAAATCTAATGGAGTAATAGTTATCTCCCCAAAAGGCAAATGAAATGTATGGATAGTGTCCATACACCGCACAATAAGAGCATAAATCGCAGCCTGGTTCGACGCATAAGAACTATAAGTAAGAGCAAAAATAATATTGTCAAAGCCCTTTCCAGCAACCATATGCTTCACGCATGACGGAAGGCCCTGATAGTACAAGTTGACCTTGTAAAAGCTACCACACAGCTGAATAACAGGCCTTTGAGACTGCAATTGATAGGTAAATCATTTAAAACATGCATCAGATACTAAAATAGCTCTTTTCATCATTCTTGCAGGAACAAAATAGAAATAAAAAACATTAAACAAAGCAACGGGAGAATGATCATAACAAATGTTGAATAGAAAGTACAGTAATTAAGCAAGCAGCTAGAGCTAGATTAACACCAAGAATTATAGAATGAAAAGCAGATAGCAAAAGCTAAAACATGCAAGCAAGTGTTTGAAACAACAAAAGAATAGCAGACAGGATGACAACAGCTAAACTACAGTAAAAACTTCACACAGCCAAAGCTAACAAGCATTAAACAACAATAAAAGCTACATAGGAAGTAGACAAGAACTAACCTGGCAATGATGAATAGTCCAAGCATGAGTCTCCAAATTATGAACAATAGGAATCAGACCTCCTTGGGAAAGTCAAGGTAGACCAGGATCGCCCTGAGAACTAGATGAATGGGAAGAAGCTCCACCACCAATCCCAGTAGTCTCTATAATTCCAGTGGCAGTAGAAATCCCTGAACCAGTCTGTATAAATGTCGCACCACCTGCCTCCAAATTCAAGTCATGAAAAGTGAAAGAAGCATTATCCATACCACCAAAGTCATCAGGAATATGAGGAAAATCCATAATTCCTGGAGCGGCAGAACAACAACAGAATAAGAAAATAGAAGAAAAAAATGCTCTAAAAACATGAAAAGAAGTCACAGAGGATAAAAAAAAGTAAGAGCTATAGATGCAACAACTAGAGCTACAGTCGTCACAGCCAGAGCTATAGTCCTCACAGCTAGAGCTACAATCATCATAGCCAAAGCTACAATCATCATAGCCAGAGCTACAGTTGTCACATCTAGAGCTACAGTCATAATGACCAGAGCTACAGTTATCACAACTAGAGCCACAGTCATCACAACCAGAGCTACAGTCATTACAGTCAGAGCTACAAGCATCACAATCAAAGCTACAGTCATCACAGCTACAGTCATCACAGCCAGAGCTATAGTCATCACAGCCATAACTACAGTCATTACCGCTAGAACCACAGTCATTACAGCTAGAGCTATAGTCATCACAACTAGAGCTATAGTCATCATAGCCAGAACTATAGTCATCATAGCTAGAGTTACAGTCATCACTGCTATAGCTAAAGTCATCAAAGCAAGGGCTACATGCGACACAGCAAGAGCTACAATCACAACAAGAGCTATAGACACTATAGCAAGAGCTGCAGTCATTATAACAAGAACTACAGTCAATACAGTAAGGGCTACAGACACTACAGCGAGAGCTATAATTATAGCAATGGCTAAAGTCACTACAGCAAAAGCTACACAATGCAATAATTGCCATATCCCAACAAGGCTAATAGCATAAACCCCTTCTAGTATAGACCATAAGACCACTAAAAGGGAAAAGCAACTACGCCAATAAACAAGAGCAAAGAGCATCAAATCAACAGACGCAATGCAACAAAAGGGAAGCCAGAATGTGCATTGGCTTAAAATCATTGTCTAAAGATATAACCAATACTAACTACAATTCTTTAGTTTTATTTTGTAAGCTAACGCGACCATGCAAGTTAAAGCTAATCCGAGTACGAAAAGGTGAAAGCCGCTTAGAAAATGATACAACAAGGGTTACACAACATAACAAAAGCTACAACCACCAGAATATATTAAAGGGCTATATTTTCAGCAATGGAAACATCAACAAGTCAATAGAAATGACAAACAAAAAACATCAAACATAAAAAATCGACAAGTGCCACCATCATCACCACCTCTAGACCAGGAAGTGTCCTCTTCCTTCTTTCTCTAATGCATGCATCTACATCAGCATTCATACATTGAAAATAAAATAAAAACAATAATGGCACTTTTCTTGCATTTTTTAAACTTCATCTCTGCCATGAATTGCATATATAAGAGTCGAGTGAGCTGATTTCAATTATTATAATCTTCCTTTAATACTCATTTTATGATTTCCTAAAGCACGATCAACAACTCTAAGTAAGTACTTTCTAAATTTTAATCAACCTAATGCTTGCTTACTACCTAGATGGATGAAGAACACGCAAGACAAAACCTATAAAAGACATTGATAAGCAAAATAAATTACAGTTATCAAGATAACTTTTAGAGAGGCTAGTGATCTCAAGGCCATACTCACCTCCAATGCTTAAAATTGAGCATGTGTATTCAAAGAAGTCCTTGATGGCATTCATGTTGAGTGACAGAAGGCTGGGAATGCTTAAGAAGAGAACGATGAAAAAAGAAGAAAAAAGAGAAAGAAACAAAAGAAGAGAGATAAAAATAAATGCAGGAAAAAGCAAAGCAAAATAATAATAATAATAATAAATCTTTACGTAACCTTTTGGTGGTATCCATTCTGATTAATACGCGAACGACAAGAGAAAGGAGATCCCTACAAGAGAGAATAAATAATGTATGGTCAGTTATCACTCTCCTACTCAAAAGCCTCTTGATAATCAAAATTAATTCTATTCATCTACATTCTTTATAAGTTTCATCTCACTACATTCTTCAAAAATTCACTTGGGAAGCTTGCTCTCCACTTGGTAACACATACAGTCATGACCACAAGTTGTGGATCATATTTTTGAATTCCTAAGATAAGCGTTAACTCAAGGTTATCATAGTTAAGATAGCTCAAATGATCTAATACATACAACTCTTGGCATCAATGGATCAATTGCAAGAATGCAAGAATAGAAGCACTCAGTTAACCGTGACTAATTCAATTAATATATTCAAGAATAAAAAAACTCTTTTCAAACAAAGTAATAATGAACTCATGCTCACATGTTCATATGTGCCATCTCAGGATTTTGAGCTACAACCAGCCAATAAAAAATCCAAAAATCATCATCGCCGATTAAAGATCAAGAAGCATCCATAAGAAGATCAAAATAAGAGAAAGACTTTGAGCTACAACCAACCAATACAAATCCAAAGTCATTATTACCAATGAAGATCGAGAAAGCACATACAAGGACATTAAAATAAAGGAAGAACTCAAAGATGCAACCGTTCGATAAAAATTCATCAAGATCCAAGAGCATCTGCTACAAAGCCAAAAGTAGTGTTATTTGTTCACTTGACATGTAAAGAGGTTATGGTGGTGTTATTTGCCTGACGCCTAAAGAGGTTTTAGTGGCATTATCCCTTCAAATTACAAGAGAATGTTAAGTACCCTTAACATTCCTAGAGAATGTTCAGTACGACACCCAAAGGGGTAGTCATTGCATTTTGTACACATATGATTGCATATCACTATCACGTGCTTGTCTTACTCGCTTGAATCATCCTGTATGAAGAAATGCATCTTTGCATGTATCCCAAATTGCATAATTCTTCATGTATCCTGAATTGCATCTTGCATGAATTTTTATCATTCTTATGTGAATCCCAAAATTGTATTCTTACACAAGCCCTAAATTGCATTATCGCATGCATCCCAAACATGCATTCTAGTGAAAAAAACAAAATTTATGAATACGAGCACTACATAGCACCAGACACTGCATTTGACATCACTATCTTAGAAAGTCATATATCATCATTCATAAAAATAGGGCAAACATAACACAAG
>CATIWM010031456.1:0-13628 GCA_949671775.1 Mallotus repandus | reverse complement strand
TTCTCTTTATTTTTTATTTCTCTCTTTTTTATTTTTTATTATTTTTGTATTTTTTCTTATTCTTATTTTTTGTTTTTAGTTTTTGTTTTGGGTGTATATATATATATGTGTGTGTGTGTGGGGCAGTGTGCTCTATTTAAAAGATTATTATTAACATATTAAAGTTATAAAACTCATATTAGTTTTAATAAATAATTAAATTTTCAAATATGTAATTTTTTTTGTTTTATGATCCTAGAAAAATATTTAGATATATATATATTTGTCTGATATTATGTTATTCATTTCATACACAAAAAATAAACTAAAATATACAAATAATAAAATAGAAATAAATGAAAAATATTTCAAGTTTCATGCATTTGAAATTTATATTCAAGTCATCATGAACAAAATCGTTAACATAGTTGTCATTAGACTAATAATAATATATTTAATTGAATATAATGAAAAAAATGATGAGATTGTTTAGTATTGTTCCTTATTCCTTATGAATATTAATAAAAGTGTAAG
Organism: Mallotus repandus; assembly: GCA_949671775.1. Classification (NCBI taxonomy): domain Eukaryota; kingdom Viridiplantae; phylum Streptophyta; class Magnoliopsida; order Malpighiales; family Euphorbiaceae; genus Mallotus; species Mallotus repandus. The sequence goes on along the minus strand of CATIWM010031456.1, from coordinate 13,115 downwards.
AAATCAATATGAATCATATACTAATCGTTTACGGATCATAAACAGATCATTTATAGAAAATACTCTATTATCCATTGTAATAATTGAATAGGGTGTTGAAAATGTTGATTACATTTCTATTCCTACTCATTCTAATGGTCTTGGTGGAAAAAATGTGAAGGGTGTTCATATGATATATATTGTTATTAGTTTTTTGTAATTTTTTGTTGCTTTTTGGTTTCTGATTTAATTTTGTATTTGCATGATGCTGAAAATAATTTTATCAGTTCTCCTCCATAAAAAAGGGAGTGCACAGATCTGCCTATATCTTAAAGTCTCATTTTGTTATTGTATAGGGAACTAAAAATAAATGAAAAATATACTATAACTTAAAGCTAAACATTTTCTTTGGAATTAAGCAAATTGTAATTACTGTAATAGAAAAATTTCAAATAAATGAATATGTTTTTAAGTTTTTTGGTGTTGTTGAGTTGTAAGAGGATACTACCATTTTATGTTACGTTTATAATTTAGTATTGTTTTTTTTTTTTTGGTTTCTGATAATTTTTTGTTTTTATTAATGGCAATGTAGTTGTATCATAGAGTTTCTTTTGTATGTTTATTGTATTTATGCAATCTTTATTTTATGTCTAAATATACAGATAATATACTGATCATATACGAAAAATACTCTATTATTTTCATTTTCTCTCTTTTATTTATTTTTATTTTTTCTTATTATCAGTTATCCTTATTTTTTTTATTTAGGGTTTTGGATTTTAGGGTTTGCAAATCAAATCACCAAGAGGGACTCTATCCTTAATAAAGCATATAATTTGTTCAGTGTTTTACTGAATTCTTATTGTTGTTGAGCAAAGTAACAAACATACATAAATTTGAAAATGAAAAAGAAAATGTACGTGATGAAGCATCCAATGTAAAAAGAGAACTTGTTTTAATGGGGCATCAACATAAATTAATAAGTCAATAATAAAATTAATAATTTATTTTGTATAAATTATTAAATTTAATTTCTTATAACTGATCATATACTGATCAAATATGGAAAATAAATTAAAATAAACTAAATAAAAAATATTTCATGTTTCATGCTTTCAGAATTTGTATTCCAATCACTTGACAAATTTTAAAAATGAAAATTTCACTCCATTTTCTATTGTATCAAATACCTTGAAATTCTGTATATATATATTTTTTGTCAATTTAAAATATTTTCCATTTATTTTATGTTTCTGATACAGTAATCTAGAATACATGTTGTTTATTTTATGTTTCTGATACAATAATTTTATATATGTTTTTTGTCAATTTAGAATACTTTCATAATAATAATAATAATAATAATAATAATAATACTTTTCCCACTAGTATATATATGCACTAGTTATTATTATAGTAATAGTTAGTGACAATATTTAGTACTGAAATAATATTGTAATTAGTGTTCAAAAAATAATATTGTAATTATTGTATTCTCTCATTTTTAAAATATGAAAAAAATAAATCAACAATGTCAGGATTGTTTATGGTGGCAAAAGAACAAAAATTATCATGCATGGTACAATGCTTCTCTAATTCAGGATTTTTTATTTTTTATTTTTTTTCTATGGGTACCACATCCAAGCAGTCTTTTGTCATTATCATTTTTGTTAGAAAATCCCAATACCCTTTCTTCTTTAATTTGGAGCAAATGAGCAAACAAAAGCTGTTCCTTTTTCCTACATATATTTCAAACTGATGTTGAACTAATTAAAAGATGCTTACCAAACCGTACAAGATACTGGTTCGAAAAAAAAACTGTACAAGATCTACACAATTTTTCAAACTTAGACCACCTTTTCTTTTAACAATGTATTCTTTTTGTAACCAAATATTCATACAGCTTCTTCCTATAATCATATAGATCCATTACCCTCTGGGCAAACTGTTGGACATTAATCATGTCAATTGGGGACAAATCCTAGCCTGTAAATAGGGAATGAAATAAGTGAAAAAAATGAATAAAAGGCTTTTTCCTTTCAAAGACATCTTCTTTATCACTAATATTTTAGTTATTTTGCTGGGTTATCTCCAAGTTCTTCTTCTTTATTTAAACCCCAATATCAATCTTCAAAAAAGAATCCATATTTAAAACTAAAGAAAACACTAAAACAAAGAAATCTAGCTGTAGAATATCCATAAACTAACTTGGGAATATTTATAATAAAAAAGAGAAGTGAGATAAAGAACGGCACAGGCATTCAAAAAAATAACTCCTGCAACGGAACAAATAGTTTTTAAATGCAGTTTGAAACTTGCCAAACTGAACAAGTGCATCAATCAAAGTATTCCATGAAACCATACTTCTCTCCGGCAGTTTATCAAACAAATTATGAGCTGACTCCAAACAACCGCAAGAACCATTAAAATGAATCAAATTGTTGTTTATATAAACATTTGAGTGAAATCCATGTTTTAACAATTGGGCATGTGCTTGTTTGCCTTCATTCAAAAAAAAAAAAAAAAAGTAAGAGTAAGCCTTTAAAACAAATGGGTAAGTGTGCTCGTCAGGCAAGACAGTTCCTTGTTCAATCATTCTCTTACAAAGCAAAAAAGATTTTTCTTTTCTATCATAGCTTTGAGCACGTGCTCTGAGCGTGTTCCACACGAAGGAATTGAACAAGAGGAGAGAAATCACAGAAACACATACATAAAAAAACCAACAAAAAAAAAAAGATGCGAAGGTCAGAGAGGTGGCGGTGATCACAGTGGCGGAGGCGGAGGAGCCTAGAGAAAGGGAAATTATGGGTGCCGGGAGAGAGAAGAAAAAGTAGGAGGGAAGAGAGCAGCGCAACATTTTTTTTTCGTAATGCAGGGAAATTTTTTTGGTTTTCGGCGTTTGAAAGATATAGAGGTAAATATTTTGAATTTTAATGAGCATTTTAGTAAATTAAAAAAAGTGAATGCATTTTGGTGAATAAAAACCTTTTTTTGGACATTTACATTAAAATTCCTACTTACATCGGTGCTTTTGTTAAGTGGGCTAGGGCTGTGGCCATCTAACAAGGGTAGTGATGGGTTGGGTTAATATATACATATGTGTTATTTTTATGTTATTTCTATTTATGATTTAAAACTTACATAATTAATTTGTCATTTATTATTGCAATTAATTCAAATATCTATTTTTATTTAATATTTTTATAATTAATTAGACATTTGTTATTGCAATTTACATAATAACTTATTGCAATTTATAAGTTATTTTTATAATGTTTTAATTTATAATTAATCAGTCAATCATTATTGTATTTAAATTTAATCTCATATAATTAATTAGTAACTTATTGTTTTATTAATTTTTTATTCTTAATTAATAAAATTTTTAATTGCGAAGGTTATTTTTATATTTTTTTAATTTATAATTAATTAAGCACTTGTTATTTCAATTAACTTGAATTTCAAATAATAAAGTATTATTTATTATCTAATTAATTTTTATTTATTTCTTAATAATCCTTTCAATTTTATAGCTTCATATCATATTGTTTTATTATTAACTTAATTGTACATAAATTGTTCATAAAAAATATGAAAATAAATTTAAAAGCAACAACATAAAAAATATTTTAAAATAATTTATCACGTAATAAAATAATATTTGTTCTATATGAAATCTAATAAATTTTAAAGCGTAATAAAAAATAAGAAAGGACTGTAAATTTTATCACAAACCAAACTTATATAAACATGTGTAATAAATAAAAATAAATAGAATAAGTTATAGAAATTAAATATTTCAAATAAAAATAATAAATTTTTGGTTAAATAATTGCAAAATAAAATCCATGGATTAAGATAACATCATAATTAATGTTCATTTTAATAAAGATAAATTATTATGAAAATAAAATAGTTTATATTATCGGTGTAGATGATAGCTTGGAAAGGCACATATATTTATATGATAAATATAAATTAATAAAAAATAGCAATAGAATATCCATTATCTCAACCAGAAATTATAAATTTCAAGCCAAATAAGTTATAAATATAATTAAAATTAAAAATTTATTTAGCAAAGAGAAATTATTATGAAAAGAAGAGTATACCTTGTTTAAAGGGATAATGATGCAAAAAGAAGAGTAATCGCTTTGTGTCAAATATAATACTTAACAAAAAAAAAAATTTTGAATACTTTAAACAAAAACCATGAATTTAAAGTCAAAACAAACACAAAATAGGGAAGAAAAAGAGCATAATATTCTTCTATAAAAAAAAGTCGGTAACAAACATAAATTATAATAATATAAGTAATAATTTAAAAAGTAAAAATATAAATATATATTGAAATAATCATGAGAATTAGAGAGATGGGCAAGCGCATTTTGGAATATAATCAAAATTAAAATAGTATGCATATAATACATAATATACCAAATGCAAAATTTGATAGAAAACTAACCTACAACCACCGGAACAATTGTGTAGATTATTTTCTAAAAGTTGTAATTTAATCTTCCAAAACTCAAACACACTAAAATGATGGTGTATAAATTAAAATAAGAGTGAAAAGTGATAGGTGCAAATGATGTTCAACACATGAATTAAAAAACTCACTAAAATTTCATTTGTTTGCAGAAAATATTTTTCCTCAATTTTTTAGTATTTGAATTATCAAATAAAAATAAATTAAAAAAATAAAGAGTTAGTTAAAAAAAAATAGCTAAAAATATAACAAAAATTCCATTCTAAAAATGGGAAGTTATTTTCCAATACTTAAAAATAAGAGAAATTTTTCTAAAATGTCCATTTTTTTTATTTTTTTCTTGGAAAAATGTGCAAATACTTCCTTGATGTTTTGATCTAATCGCAAATAAACCATTAATGTTTTTAGGGGTTCAATTACACCCTTGACGTTATAAAATTGGACCATATAAGCATCCCTCTCCGTTTAAATACTAACAGTCATCTACAAGGCGTGTAGGGCCCAAAAACATTAATGATTTATCTACAATTAAGTCAAAATATCAAGGAAGTATTTGCACATTTTCCCTATTCTATTATAACTTGATATATTTTTGTAAACTATCACTATTTTTTGTTAATTTAAAATTATTTTATGTTAAAATAATTTCAATTTATATATTTATAAATACTATAAAATTAATTTCATAAAAAAGTGATTTATTTTTTATAGTGCAACATTTTAATATAAAAAATATCAAGTTATACTTACAAAACACTATAATTTTTATATTTACAAAAAATGATGTTAGTTTAAAAAAAGCACAATAATTTTCACATTTTTAGTAAATTTATATAAAATTTTCTAAATAAAGTACATTACTTTCAAAAAAACAAAATACGGATGTTTAATTTTAAATTAAAATTAAATTATTCTGTCAATATTTGTTTAGATAATTCCAAAATTATACTACAACTATTTGTCTAAAATTTTTAAATTTACATAACGTGAATTCTCAACAAAGGACAGTTCACTGTTTAAAGTTTAAAAAACAAAACAAACACTTTTAACCATAATAATTATTCAAAAAATTTTAAAAAAATAATATTAGATAAATATGAGAGATTTTATGTGTTTTAATGAGATATGTATTTGAAATCAATTTATTAATTTTAACTATTTTATATTAATGATATTATTTTTAATTTTCATGTACAACATAATAACAAGATATATATACAAACACACATACATATATATATATTGTTTTCACTTAAATTTAAATTAAATCAAATTTTTTACTTTATTACATATTATATATAACAATAGCTATAATTAAATAAGGACTAATCTATTCTATTTATATGGATACACAAGTGTACTGAATAATGACTATCTATATATATATATATATCACTTAAATTTAAATTAAATTATTGTTTTACTTTTTTACATGTTATATGCATCAATGACTATAATTAAATAAGAATTAATTTAATGATTTTTAATTTTATTTATATGGATACATAATATGTACCAAATAAGCGTTAACACAACTAAATATTATCCTTCGCTCTTATCATTTCAGTGTTTGTTATGTAGTTCATATCTCTTATACAATAGTGGGTTGTTGTATCATTTGTATATATAAGGTTTACAACTCTATCAAATACAATCGAATTTTCTTCCTCCATTAATTTCTTTACATGGTATAAGAGCTTTTTATTACATAGCTCTATCAAGATCTTGTCATCCTTTCTTTCTGTTTATTTTCTTTTATTTCAGAACCATGGCCACTTCATCTTGTGCCTCTCTACCCAAATCATTCCAGCTCCTACTCAAACCTCCGTCACGTCTTTAGCATAATATACATTTGCTATTAAACTTACCTCCAAAAATTACCTCTCTTAGAAAACTCAGTTTCTTCCTTTAAGCTAAATGCTTTCATTGCACCAGATGCTTCTCTGCCACCACAAACCATTTCTACTCCTTCTAATTCAACTCAATAAGTTGCCAATCCTGAATATGACTTGTGGTTCAAAAAAGATCAAATGCTCCTCTCCTGGATTCTTTTCATCGCTTTGTGAAGATGTTTTTCCATATATTATTGGCTATCAACCTTCAAAATCAGCATGGCAAGCTTTTGCTAATGCTTTTGGCTCCATCTCTCAAAACCGCCTGCTGCAAATTCATATTAAACACCAAGATTTTAAGAAAAATGATCTTAATGTAACTGAATATCTCAAAAAAAAAAAAAAAAGCAAAAGCTCTAGCAGACGAACTTGAAGCCACTAGAAGAGCTCTCTCTCAAGCTGAGTTCAACGCCATCATTTATAAAAATATTGGAGCAGATTACCACAGCATCAGCAGCAGCCTTAACTTAAAACCACAACCTATTTCTTTCTCAGAATTACATGGCGAACTAGTAGCTTAAGAAATCTTGCTTCAAAGCCAAACTATACAACCAACATCAAACATTGCTATAAAAGCATTATATCCTGGTCCCTTGCTTCCCACTCCTCAACCAAAAAATACTTTACCTCAGTTCCATGGCTCGCAACGTTTTTCATCCTAAGGGACCCTGCCAAATATATGGCCTCAAAAACCACACTGCACATGTATGTCGACGCTGGTATAATTCTCCTCACAACTCCTATAATCAACTTCAAGCCAACTTCAGTCATTTTAGGCCAACTATAATACATTTCGATTTTTAGGGTCCTTCTCCAACCATGTCCAATCACGGACACAAATATACCTTCCTCTTAATAGATGATTTCACACATTTCACTTGGGTTTAAATAAAAGTGATGCCTATTCATGCTTTATGAATTTTCAGTCTTTAGTTCATCATCAATTCAAGGCTTCCATTCGAGCATTCCACTCTGATTGGGGTAGGGAATTCTAAAAGCTCAATCAATATTTTAAGACTTATAGAACTATTCACATAATAGCTTGTCAATACACACATAAACAAAATGGTCCAGCTAAAAGAAAAATATGCCATCTTATTAACACTGGGTTAACACTTTTATCTCATGCTAATGTGGCTCATAAATTTTGGGCTTACGCTTTTCAAATGGTAGCATTTTTTATTAATTGTTTGCCATCTCCATAAACAAAAAATAAGTCTCCACATTTTCTTCTTTACAATCAGCATCCCAAATATACCACCTTTCAACCATTTGGATGTGCTGTTTTCCCTCTACTTAGACCATTCGATAATCACAAGTTTGCTATTCGTTCTAAAGAATGTATTCATTTGGGAAGTAGTCCAACACATGTTGGACATCTATGCCTTGATCCTGATTCCTACAAAGTCTACACCTCAAGACATATTAAATTCATTAACAATCGATATCCACTATAACATTTGGTCCACATTAAAGTCTTGGATTCCGAGTAACACTCAACACCTTGTTTTCAATTGGATCGACATACAACTCCTTCATTCCCTTTTGTTGGATCACCAGGTATGAGTCCTACGTTAACTCCATCTTCTTTTTTTATCTCTCACCCACCAACTCACCTATCTTATCCAATCCTCCCTTCCTATCATCATCCAATCTTAATATTTTATCTTGCTTACAAACACAACCTTTACGTTCATCCACTCATCCTAGTTTCAATCTAATAGTCGCCCAATATCACTAACCTTCTCGCACCTGTACTCATCCAATGACACTTTGACCAACCACTTTCAATAGAGGACATGCCATGCTTGCTACCTCCACCATTAAAACCGAATCCAAGACATTTCTTCAAGCCAAAAAACTCATAGAATGGCATGATGCCATGGCCACCGAAATCAATGGGCTTCGACAAACTAACAGTTGGACACAGGTACCCCGACCTCCAAATAAGAAAATTGTTCCAAATAAATGGATATTAAGAATAAAACACAAATCCAATGATGATATTGAGAGCTATAAAGTGCCACTGGTAGCTAAAGGCTATACTCAAGAGCATGGAGTGGACTACCATGAAACCTTTAGCCCAGTCATTAAACTGACAACCACCCGCACTGTCCTTGCTCTTGCTACCATTATTCATTGGCAAATACATCAGCTAAAAGTTTCCAATGTTTTTTTACATGGTTATATTGATTCTAAAATATACATGGAGCAGTCGCTAGGTTTTATAAAACAAAACCATCCGAATTATATTTATAAACTACACAAATTGCTCTATGGACTTAAAACAAGCTTTAAGAGCTTGGTTCAAAGACTCCATGATTTCCCAGTTCAAATTCGGTTCACTTTTTCACAAGCTGACAACTCACTTTTTGTTGGAAAGATTGATGATTCTATATTATTTATTCTTGTGCATGTGGATGATATTTTAGTGACAGATTCCTCCACAGAAATTATTCAATGGTTCATTCAAAAATTACAACAACAATTTCCAGTTTGGGATCTTGGCAAGCTCTAATACTTTGTTGGCATTGAAGATCAACCTCCAATGGTTTATATCTTAACAAGCACAAATACATTCTTGATTTACTTCATCAAGCTGGTATGCATGACTACAAACATTATTACACTCCAATGGCCACATCGCCAACCTTTACCAAATCAGGTTCGCCTGCATTTGAAAATGGTGTGCTATACAGACAACTAGTTGGAGGACTTCAGTATCTCACATTCATAAGATTTGACATTGCACATCCCATTAATAAATTATGTTAGAACATGGATTCTCCTACATAAGATAATTGGAAGGCCATTAAACGCTTACTTCGTTATCTCAAATATACAAGTCACCTCAACTTGTTCATCTTTAATTCTTCATCAACCATACTTAAATGTTTCGCCGATAATGACTGGGGAGGCTATCTGGATGATCGCCGGTCTACAGATGGCTACGTTATTTCTTTGGGCAAGAATCTTAGCTCTTGGACAACAAAGAATCAACCCACAATATCACGCTTTTCAACCAAAAGTGAGTACAAAGCATTAACCAATGCAACGACTGAGATTATTTGGCTGCACAACTTATTGGTTGAACCGGGGTTTTTTTTTTCCTAAGCTGCTATCTTATGGTTAGATAATATTGGTGCAATATATTTGTCTAGCAATCCCATTTTTCATGCTTGAATAAAGCATGTTGAACTCAACTACTATTTCATTCATGAAAAGGTCACTCGAGGGCTCATCACTGTCCTATACTTTTCTAGTGATGATCAAATAACAGATATTTTAACAAAGCCTCTAGGATGACATCCATTTGAATGACATCAACACAAGCTTGGCCTGACATCCTTCTCGGCTCAATTTGTGAGGGACTGTAAACACAATTGAACATTATCGTTTGCTCTTATCATTTCAGTGTTTGTTATTGATACCCCATATCAGTAATCCTATTCTAATAAGGATTATAATTCACCAAAGAGGAGGATTATTTAGAGAAGAAGAATACTCAATTAGGAAGATGCTCATAAAGGAAGTCTACTTCTCTTCTAAACAAGGCAATCCCTACTTAAGAAGGAATCTTATTCTTAAGAAGTTTGGGTCAATCTCTCCCTATATATACATCTCATATCATTCATAGTTATTTATTCTTATATCTTCACATTCTCATTCTCTACATCAAGCTATCACTCTACACCAAGCCACTATCATCCCATCATCACCTCATCATACACTCATTCTATTCTACTTTATTAAAATTTTTGCTTTATTATTATTTTACTATACAATTACTGACTTAAGCTTCAGAGTGTTTATGGGGGAAATCCTGCCCCTTTACCTGGCTTCCTCGTCGATGTAGGTTCCATAAGCAAGAGATACGATTCGGAGTTATCAAGTGGCGCTGTTTATGAAAAAAAAACTAGCTTTTCTTATTTGTTTCAAAATAACAAAATCAAGAGTTAGGCATAACCGAATCAAATTCTGGATTATTATTTCTTGCCAGAACCTAGCTTCAAGACTCGATCGTTCAACTACACCGATGTTTAAGACAAGACAAGCACACTTGTTTTATAAGCATATATATGTTATCTGGTACCGAAAAATCAAGTATCTTATTCAGTTTGTCTACTTCACAAACATGCGTGCAAGAAGTCCAAAAGTAAATAGTCCACCAAGAACATTAGAAGTCACAGATATAACAAATATAGCATTAGAAGGAAAAGAAGGCACATATATAGTTCTCGGTCCACTCGACATAAGCAACATAATTACAATTAATCAACTAGTGGCTTGCAAGGAGAGTATACTTGTTCTTAAAGTGATCATCACCAAGCGGTGGCAAATTACCAAGGAAAATTATTCCAACGTAAAAAGATAGAGTTTGATTTATGAAAGAGAACTCCAAAGAAAAAGTCTCTATGAGACAAAGAACGATATGAAATTACTGTGAAGTTTTGGTCAGATCATTGAAGTTTTTCATTTTTTTTTAACACCCTACATGGTTGCAGAAGTTCTCTTCATATTAATTCAAAAGCCCAGACAAGTAACAACTTGCCTCGAGATAAAAGTCAGAACCCAGAAGGTTTTCTTTATCATTCGCTTCACTATTAACTACTCAGAATACAATGACCTTAGAGCTAATCTGTTCAAGCTCAGATAGACGAACGAGTTTTAGGTTCATAAAAAAGGAAGAATAACAAAAAATCTAAAGAGCCAATAGCCCCTTGATCGCTTTGATTCTACAAGCACCGACTATTCATCTGACTTTTTACCCTACCAACATCATATTTATTGGCTCTTATGAGAAGGATAAGCCATCCTAATGGGACAAAGCCGAATTGCGATGATTTATATCTTCCCTTTGCATGCACACAATGGCCAATGAAAATTACGATTGAACAAGAGAGTCTAAAATTGAACTGAAAGGTCATAAGAAGCTCAACATATATGCATGAGTCCTCAATATAGAAACATTGAAATCTTATAGTTCGTACATAATGCTTCTAGTTCTTGATAAGTTTCCCAGAAGTTTCCTAGCATGAACCAAAAACAATAACAGTTCATCAGAGTGTGTTGATCCAATTAACTTATGAAGAGTTGCTGGCGAGTTTTGCGTATCAATAACGGTTCACTGAAGCTTGGTGCATTTATAATGGGTCACAAAAGCGCCATGAAATCCATGTATGACTTAAATTAAGAGACATCATGGAGACGTTGCCCATGATTCAAGTCCTCCTATTTTATATCAACCAGCAAGATTCAGTTGACAAAGACAATAGGATGAAAGGCCTTATCTGAGATTGGTACTCTGATAAAAAAGCGGGCATCCACCGAGCGCCGAGATTCAAAGCGCCAAAGACTTGGATATCCGAGCATCCACCAAGCTTCGAGCTTCGACCCCATCACCAGGCGTAGAAAGTTAAGCTAACAATGAGCACTAAGCACCAAAACTAGCGAATTGAGAAAAGCTCGAGACTCGGAACAAGAGAATCGTGAAACTCAAACCAGGAACATCAATAAACTCGGACTAATATATAAGTTTAGGGGAACCCAACATAACTTAGAAAATAACTCAAGAAGGCATATTGAGAAAGTTGATAATCACATCAAGAATGGTTCTCTGGTCAAAAGATGGGCTCAAAGTGCCGAGCATTAAAGCACCAACGCCTAGAAACAGTTAGGCATCTGAGTCTAGTTCTCAGTCTCGATTTTATTTGGAGCATGCACCAAGTTTAAGTGTTGAAGTCCGACTTCCGTATCGTTGAAGATTGACCATGTGGGTCGATATAGAATTCAAATCGCTGAGTTAAATAGGGGTGCAAAACTTTGATTAATTTAGATTTTTTCAGATGATAATGTTGTATTAGAAGTCTCAGATATGACAATGGATGAAAGGCACCTTTATTTTGATCAGAAATTCATCCACGGATGAAAGTACATGAGAAGGATAGCTTTGCAAGATCATGAGGGACTAAGTAGAGCAACATGTTTGTGCAAAAATCTGACCAGACCTACGTAAATCATACATGAATATATATAGCAGACAAACAACAACATAAGGAGTTTTGACGAAAGAATGGAAAGCGGCGATATTAAATCAAAAGAAGGCTCAGTTTTTAATAGCCACATGACATCCCTTGTTTCGATAATACAATGCGACGCCAAGAGCAGTGGGCAGAGGGAGATTGCTACAATTCTAAAGACATATACTAATGAATAAATAAATATTCTTTTGTAGGTACTCGAACACCACCTGTTAAGAAGCAATAAGTCAACTATAAAGCTTATGCTTGGAATCATTAGTTTCTTTCAAATTGAACTTGGCGAGAGATAGCAACGCCTTCAAAATAGTTAAAAAAAACTATGCAATTACACATGAACATAAATATTCATTAGACTCAAAGGCGGACAGCGGGACAAGAGTACATCATATATAAATTTTCTCTTATTTCTCAATCATTTATTTTTTATCGTTACTTCTCAATTCTCACATCTTATTCTTATAAGAATAAATATAGCTTGTCACACAAACATGCTTACACATCTACATATAGATGTTCATATTTGAAAATATTATTATAGTTTCATACAAAATATGCACCAATCATATTGATGTATTTATTATACAAGGACTAACCATCAATTGAGATCGATTAAATTATCCCAAAATTGTTGTTCTTTTTTCTATCATTACAGACAAAAGTATATATTTACTAGCTACAAGCAACACTAATATAAATAAGCACTCATTTTTGCTC
>CATIWM010031442.1:0-11646 GCA_949671775.1 Mallotus repandus | reverse complement strand
TTATAATACATCAAGGCCTTTTTCAAGGTTTGAAAGTGCACTTTGGTTGGTGCAGTTATGGTTGTTCGCATACTTCCCAGAATTAAGAAGTTATGAACTTCCTCAGTCAAATGAACCAATTGGCTCGAAGGTTTATCATTGCAGCTGCTCCATGTCATTCCATGATATTTTATCATTTTTTCAAAGCATAAAATAAGGACACACGAGCAGCTTTTCATCTTCCCTAGAGAAGAAACATAAAACACTTGGTTGAAATGTGTATTGAAGGATGATGAACCTAGAGTTCTGAAGCAAATTTGGTTAAGTTTTTTCTATGTCTATATGACTGCAAGGCCATTCTTTGTAAGTGGTGCTGGTTCATTTGACTCAAACAGGTCATCCATAACTACGGAGTACTACATGCCTTAACTATGGAGTAGGTAATTTGGATTGCACTAGTCTATGTATCTAAAAGAATTCGAGATTGCATCTAAATGTAATTTATAGTCTGTTGAAGAAATTCAGAGATTTCTTTGTCATCTGAAAGATCTTAAATGTAATGCTATTATCTCCTCTCAATATAATGTTGACCATTTCAACAAGTGGTGGTCTCAAATATTTCTTGATATGAATATTCCTGCTGATATTGAAACTGTTATAGTAAGTCAGCTAAAATTTATACATAATTTTATATTTCATTATTATTCAATAATATTCTTCTTTCATATTTTCACTTTCCTACAATGACAGGTCTGAAATCTCTCATTCAACCACCAACATCCAAAAAAGAAAGTCAATTGTTTAAGAGCAAAACAATAAAACATCAAAACATCTGTAATTAAATAGGAAAAATCCAATAAGCGAGAGAAAAAAGAGAAGAAAGTTACATCAACACCTAAGAAAAAGGTGATTTCGAATCATTATCTTCTAAATTAAGAAGATCAAACAGGCTGCACTAAATTGGAACCTATTGTAATACAAAAGATGATCCTGTGCAGATTATTGATATGTCCTTGAGGATTTACAGGATAGCTTTGACACCGATGAGATTAATGGCTCACCACATAATTTTTCCTCTTATCATGAGTAGAATGACAATTTCATTGCTTCACCAACAAGGCCAGGGAAAAAATGTTGATAATGTAGATGTCAGTGACTCTAATTCATCTGAGGAAAAAAAAAATGAAGCCACACTAGCTTCAGGTGAAGCGAAAAAGGTAATAACCAACTTCATCACTATTTTCTAATATAATGTATTTATTTGGTTAAATTTACATCAGCCAATGTCTTCAGTTTACTGAATTTCTTGGTTTTGTTACTTTATTGGTGTAAACACTGATGTTAGTGAAAGAAGTAATAAGGCATTTTCAATTCCTTCACCAGAAGAACCAATGATTGATCCTGATCTTGATTTCAATTTCTTAGAACAGTCTACTGCATCTGCTTCATAACAGCATATAGTATTCACACGAGATGCCATAGATTTATCCAAGAAAATTTTTTATCATGTCTTAGAACATGAATTGCTTACACTAGGTGGTTATCAATAGGATGTATTTCTTTCAGCTATGTCAGTACTTCACGGTGCTTCATCAAGAACAGATCAATATAAGTGTGTCTCCAAAGCACTCGCTGACATTGAATCAATTTTCAATTCCTCGGCCACAACCACTAAGTCCATGGATAGCCTTTTAGGTAATATCGTGAGTTTGAAAAGTGATGTCGAGAAGTAGAAGGCTATGAATAATGCACTGAAAGCGCAAAAGAAGGACATGGTTGATGTCCACCAGGAGTATCTAGAAGAGCAACACCATATTAAAGACCTACTCAAAGAGGTTGAAAGGCAAACGAAGCATTAGCTACAGCTTCTGGAAAAGGCAAAGGGAATAAAACTTCAAACACCGCAAGTCAAGTCTGAATACCAGCAAATTACTGCTCGATAATCCCAACAGAGAGAACAAGCGTCAAAATGGACCGAAGAGTATAAAAGGGCATCTGAAATTAGAGACATGTTGCTCAAAGTGGCGTGAGTTGAGATCTTATAATTTTAGCAACATATAATGTAGTTGTGTTAATACCCACAATATTTTTTGGATAAATATTTTGTTTAATCTACTGCCAATGAACTCTGTTAACAATGGCGTATGACATATGGCCTATTGCCAATGAACTATAGTCTAATTATGTTTTTGCTTTTTGTTAGGCATATGGCGTATGGCCTACTGCCAATGAACTATGTGTCTGCCAATGAATATGGTTTAATCTTCATGTTAACAATGTGTGGTGCACAGAGCTCCTTTTCTTTCTCATAAACTTTTTCCTTGTATATTGTCAATGACCTTTTTCCATAAAGTAATGCATATGATTCCCTCTTTTTTATAAATTCACATATGTTTATACTATGCCATAAACAATGGAAGAATATATATGGACACTTACTATTGTAATGGCAGAACTTCTAATAAGGAACTTTATTAAATAAAAATGAACCCAACCATTTATTGAAGAACTTCATCACAGATGTTTATACTATGCCATAAACAATGGAAGAACTTCTAATGAAGAACTTTCATCAAATTAAAATGACCCAAACCATTTATTGAAGCCATTTTAAGATATGTAAATAAAAAACATTTAGTATCTAAATCGTACATCAATTACCATAATCATCATTTACAATAGCATATGATAAACATCCTTTACCATGTAAAGGTACACAAAGATTCATTCTTTTGTGTATATATATGAAGCCAATAGTTAACATGTAGTGCACATCCACATTAACACACTAGTTGCAAAACTCATCCCTTGAGTCATGAATAATATGAGAAATTCTGGTGAATGGAAGGTTTCTCCATCACCACTCTCTATTGAAGCTTTATATGTATCAGTCCGACAACAACTCCATGCATTGTAGCAGCACAAGCAGCAGTAGTAGTTCAATCTGGCAACTACATTACTGTGCCAGACACCACTTCTTTTGACTTTTAAAGCTGGATGATTGTCATTCACAGTCTCTTTTTTTGCCATTCGAAGTTTCTTTTGAATGTCTAATAATGTTTAATGTTGGAGTTTACTCCTGCTAAATGTTGTCCCTTTCAGTTCTATTAATGAATTTAAGTTTATGAAAAATATTAGAAATCTTTGAACTTGTTGATCGACTATATAAAGTACTAAATAATTAAAGTTAAAAAAACATAAACCTAAGTTATTTAGAATGGTGTCAGTAATTTACACTTTTTTTCCCTTCTATTTTTATGAAAAAAAAATTGCAGTTAAATTATTCAGCAAAAACATTGTACATGAAAGCATAACACATAACTTCACAACTTTTATTCCAAGGAATCAAAGTATAAAAAAAGTGAAGTTACTATTGAAATATGTGGTGAAGTTACTATTGAAATATGTGGTGAAGTTACTATTGAAATATATGGTGAAGTTACTTTGAAATTTACTTAACTAAGGTTGATTAAGAAGCTAAAATCATATTAAATAAACTGTAACATATTCTACAACTCTAAAAGTTGAAGCACTGAAATCAGCCTCAATTAAGTAAATCATTTAACCATTGTATCCATAAGTATGATTTTTCAATTTGCGTTCAACATTTCAATTCTAAGGTCAAAATTAATAAGCATTATAAGATAAGAAACCTCAAGTTTTGTAAAAAGGTAATCCATATCATTATTTTGAAGCCACAACCAAAAAGCCTGTGATAAACATAGAAACCACAACCCAAAGCCTGTGATAAACACTAAATAATACATCCAAAGAATAACAAAAAAATTTTAGAACCCATAGTGCAATTGCCTCTCTGGTGCAAAAGCTTGAATAAATTGTTATCTTCCCCCAACATAAGACAATTATAAACACAGTAATAATAATTCCCATATGAATAAAATTGAAACCATTAAAAGAAATATGGTTGTTCCTCCTAATTAAAATGGTTTTGTTCTCAACCTTCTCCACTTTTGATTCCTTCTCAGTAAGGAATGTGGCTGCGACGAAATTTGATTCCCTGAATTTCTTCCATGCAGATGCAGCTTCACTCATACTGTTGAAAGACCGATACATACACCCTTTAAAGCCTACAACTGAATGAGCACATTCTTTCCAAGATGTGTAGATCCTAGGTGCATGTCCATTGAACACAACGTAAAACTTGTTTCTCGGTCTTCTGTTGTAAAACAATTCCATGTTTTTTTTTTTTTTTTTTGAATAAGAATCTATAGCAAACTTGTGTTTTCTTTTGTTTTTGAATAACAATCTTCTGTAAAAAAAATTTGTAATGCGAAGATTAATAGTTTAACGATATATTTTCTCCTTTAATATTCAACATGTATTTAATAATAAGAATTGTAAAGGAAGATTATTAGATGTACAAGACAAACGCATTAATCACTATTTATCTTCTCCAAAAGCCATTAATGTTCTTCTCACTCTACACAACAAGGGTAGAACAGTAAGTTACATTGCTCATTAATGGCGGAAATCCACTTTTTTTACCTATTTCGGATGAATCTACCCTTTCTATCTTGATAGATTCTATCCGTTTATCACTTCTCTTAAAAAATATCAAGAGTTTATTAGAGTTGTACAAATTTTTTCGCTCTTTATATTTAAAAATTCTTTAAAATGCTCTTTAGAATAAAGAGTACTATTGAAGATACTCCTACAAAAGCTAAGGCTGCTAGGTTCATTAGAGCAAGAAACTCCTACCCAGTCTATTGAAAAAAAAAATTGTCCATTATAAAAATATCAAACTAAGTTACATGTCAGCAACATATTTATTTATTTTACATGTAGTATCTCCTTTTCCATTCGGTAGCTATAAGAGCTATTATTTTAGAGTTTAAGTTAGATGGACCAATAAAAAGAATAAAACTCTCTCAATATCTGTATTCTTTATAAATAAGATTTAAATAACTTTATTTATGAAAATTTAAATTTGTTACCATTTAAATTGATAAATGTTTTTTTTTAACAACACTAAACTCTTAGAGCTTGAGAGCACAAATAAAGAATTGCTTCAAAAATTTTAAAATCTTAAGATTTCAGCATAAATCATTTGACTTTGATTTAGGCCTCATTAGCATATATGATATTGAAATTACTAGGTTCAGCTTGAGTACCATTCAATCCAAATTAGCAAACATAAAATAAAAACATTATGAACATAGAACTTTATAATAAAAAAAAGATAATAATAATAATAATAATAACAAAGATGGTCCAAAACTAAAGCTAAACTTGTAAAAACTATCCAATCAATACCATAACCATCGCTCTTGCTGGAATTCATCTAACATATTCATAAAGTGAACTGCAATGATATAAGAAAATCAATAGTTACAAACTCTATAATTTGCAAATTATGTCAATGAGGAGGTTAAGAGTTTTTGTACTCACCATACAATTCATCTCAATTTGTCAACTGCCTGAAAAATGCCATCCCAAGAATCTTGTTGAGTGCCTTCCCACTTCAATTCTTGCCACCAGCTCAGTTCACCCTTGATCTTCCACAGCTCAACATTGAAATCTCTGTTAATGGGGAGACTCTTGAGATTTTTGCAGTAGCGAAAACTCATCACTTCGAGTCTCGGTGAAATGGTCAACCCATTGGAGATGCTTGCAAGTTTTGGTAAGAAATGAAGTGACATCCTCTTCAAGACAGGGAGAATGCAACTGATCTTAAACTCAGAGCCATCATTGCTTATTAAGCTTGTGATTTTGGGGCAGTCATCAATTGTGAGCTCCTTAAGCTTAACGAAATTTGAAAGCAAAGCTGGAGTGAAGATGGAAGTCAGCTCTGGACACGTACGCAGAGTCAGGTACTCCAGTGAACTGAAACACCATTTGCTAATCATTGGCCCTTTCCATATGCTCCTTAAATTCTTCATGTAATATATATACAGATATTCTAGTGAGCAAAAGAGAAAAAATTCTCTTTCACTAGATGAATCCATCTGAATTCTATCAGTATCTACAATTGCTTGAAGCTCGCTGCATTCTCCTGCTACGCAACATTTCAGAAAAACTGTATTCATATCATCAAATTCTGAAAATGCTCTGAGAGTTGAGTGACGATCAACGAAGAATGCAGTGGCACATTTAAGCACCTTCTTGATATCTTCAGGAACTTCTTCACCATTCACATACTTCAAGTACCTATCATACCGTTCTAGCTCAAACTCTACATCACGAGGAAGTCGACATATGACACGTTCAATGATATGACCAACAATAACTCTGAAACAAGAGAATGGGCACTTAAGTAGATCTTCAGATTCTATGGGAAATGGAGAAGGAAATTCAATTATAATGCCATCATCCCATTTGAAATAGCTTAAGAGTTCCACTTTTGGGAAGTAAAACTTAAGAGTGCTTAATGACTGCAATTTACAAACTTCAGAAACAATATCTTCTGCAGAAGCATTCCACCGTTTGTCATCAAAACTCACATCAATGCTCAATTCTTCTAAATTTGATAAAGCCGATATAACCCCACAAGGAATTATTGAACTTTCCTGTTCTGATCTCCTCTTACTGCTGGGCTCAAAAAATGAAACTTCCAAGCATTTAAGCTTTGTTAATTGACCAACGTCAATGGGAAGATACTTGATCTCAGTTCCATCAAGATCAAGTAACTCAAGTTCCTTTAGCTCTCCAACTTTAGACGATAAACTGGTGACAAGATTACAATGGCTTAAAAAGAGCCGCCTAAGGTTGACCAATCTGAAAATAGACTCGGGCAAAGATTTAATTGAAGTTTTGGATAAGTTGAGGACCTGGAGTTTGGGCATATTATCAAAAAAAGAAGGAGGTATCGTTCTCAATTTGTAGTTTCTTCCAAGGAATAATGAATGGAGTTTAGGACAAAATGGATTCGTTGGCAATTCAGATAGTTCATTATTCATCAAAAAGATCTGTTTCAACCTTTCCCATTCTTCAACCTTTGGTGGTCTTTTCAGTCCCATATTTCCTTGAATAAGACACGATCTACCTACCTCAAGTGGAATAATAAACTCTAGAGACATACGAATTTTCCTCGGTATCTCGACGTAATTTAGAGGGGGCACAACCGTCAGCAGATTGAAACTGATAAAGGTTTCAATCACTTTCTTGCCTTCATCATATGCATCTACTAGGCCTATAGATATCCAGTGTTGTATCAGCTCATTTTCAGTAATAGCAGCAACCCATCTTCTACCATAATAAAGAATATAATTACTCAAGCATTCTCTTGTTTTATCATCCTGCAGACGCTCGTAGCTAAATCTCAATGTATTAAACATGAGGTTTTCTAATTTTTCTTGGTCAGATTCAGTTTGCCTGCTCAATGCTTCAATAGCATTTCTCCAAGTATCAGCATCAGAAACATCTTTCAATGCCTTTGCCATTGTGATGATGGCATATGAATAGCCACAGCACAAGCTAACTACTTCATAGGCCAAGGGCTGAATGATAGAAGAATCAGCAATTTGACCAACGTTCGTACAAAATAATTCCCAGAAACATAAATCCACAATCCTTATCTTCAAGTCAACAGCCATTCTATTGCATACTTCCTCTGATCTAGATGTCACAACTACCTGGCTACCGTTTTTGGGGCTTGGCTCTGGTATTCCAACCTCTTGCAGGCTAATAAACTCACAGACATCATCCAAAACCAACAAAAATTTCACCTCTTCTAACACTGTAAACAGTTCCTCTGAGTTAATATCCTCATCATCATCATCAATCTCGTATAGCTGTTCTGCAATTTGCATTTGCAAATTTCTCAAATTCCATACTTTGGGAACAGTAGCCCAAATAATGCACTCGAACGTATCAATTGATGTTAACCGATCTTTCAAGGCTTCTGCAAAAGTTGCCTTGCCTACCGTTTCTCTTCCATAAATCCCAATCTTACCCACGTCAGAATTTCCGATGTTTTTCATGACTTTGTTCAGACTAAGATCAATTTCGATATGATTTTTTCCTCTCGATGTGCCGGTCATCATCCCTTTTTTAGTAGCCTCAGATGATGTCTCATAAGATACATCAGTCGGTGTCCAATCAGTTAGGGTTGATTTCGATGTCAAATGCTCAGTTGTGACAACCTGCTTCTTGGATCCAAGTGCAAGATCAATTTCCATATGATTTTTTCCTCTTGATATGCCAGTCATCATCCCTTTTTTAGAAGCCTCAGATGATGTCTCATAAGATACATCAGTCAGTGTCCAATCAGCTAGGGTTGATTTCGATGTCAAGTGGTCAGTTGTGACAACCTGCTTCTTGGATCCAAGTGCAGCCTGCACCTTGGATTGAAAGTTGACTAGCGTCCCAACTAAGTCTACACAAATCACAAAGGAAGTATTTGGCTTAAAAATCCAATATCTACATATGGCGCATAAAATATGGGGAAAATGTCTCAACGGTATTTCAACCTTTCAATTTTTGTTACCAACGGTATTTCAATCGAGAAGCATTTGGCTTAGTAATGGTGTTTAAATTAATTTTTTGGCATAATACATGCATGGCCTCCTGTACTTATCACTTTTTGTCAATTTGACAACTCAACTTATAATTTTATTATTTTAACACTTGAACTTGATTAAAAAGAACCCTTTATATTGTGAACCCATAAATAAATAGGTCTAATAGGAGGCACCCATAAATAAATAGGTCTAATAGGAGGCACCCATGACCATTAGGTCATGGATTCAATATGTTATGAGGTTTATTAAGGATTTTAAAGTCCTTTTGGCGGAAGTAAGGATATATATAGGGTTCTATACTTAGCTTTGTTTTAATTCCGTTTAGATACATAACCTCTATTTAATATCATAGCAGTCACTCAAAAAAAAATTTCGTACCTAAACAATCTAGAATTATTATTTAAATTCAAAATTAAAGATTTTTTTGCAAATAAATCCATATTTTCTATACATTTATAGGAAATAAGAAAAACTTGAAAATCATTTTGACTCCACCTAGTAAGAGTATACTCATTCTGAGAGGTATCAAAGTATAGGAGAAGTAAATTTTCAAAGTTTTTATAGTTTCTAGACTAAATTGAAAAAATAAAAAGGTTGAGGGACTAAAATTATTTTTAAGAGAAATTTGGAGGATTAAAAATTTTTAACAGTACCCTTTTCTAAAACAACATCAAAGTTAGGTTACCAAAAAAGAAACCAATTAAAGTTTAGTACCTGAATTACAATAAGTATAAAGTTGAGTGACCACCATATATATATATATATATATATATATTGTTATAACTCATATTTTTTAATTATTAAATTAAATTGTGGATTTAAAGTGTAATTATTATTTTATTATTTTTATGAAATTATAGTTAATGGAATATTTTAATACGTTTGAATAATTATTGAGAGTATGTTTTTATGTATGTATATAAATGTGTACTTTATATATATATGTATGTTGTGATGTGATATTTTTAGGAGGGATTTTATTATTAAATATTATGTGTACTAATATATATATATATATATATATATGAAATCTTTGATTTCGAAACTACTAAACCATTTCTTTTTGTGACTTTAAAAAAGGTTTGTAGATATTTGAAGTGTTGTTCAATTGAATTTGAAAATATCAAAACATCATCAATGTAGACAACACAGAAATTGAAATAAGGATTAAATATGTCATTCATTATTCTTTGAAATTCAGAAGGAGCATTTTTTAATCCGAATGGCATTACATTCCACTCATATTGTCCAAAAGGGACTGTAAAAGCAGTTTTATAACGATCTTTTGGATGTATTTGAATTTGCCAAAAACCAGATTTCATATCAAATTTTGAGAAAATCAAAGCTGAATGAAGTTTTTGAAGCAAATCTTTTTTGTTTGGAATTGGATAACGAATCCACTTTAAAGCAGAGTTTAGAGGTTTGTAATTGATCACAAGTCTGGGAGTACCTCTTTCTATTTCACTATTTTTATTGACATAGAAAGCAGCACAAGACCAAGGTGATCGAGATTTTGAAATCAGATTCTTTCTTTCTAGATCCTGAATTTCTTCCCTACAGTGTTTCTCTAGGGTTTCATTCATCTGAATGGGTCTTGCTTTAGTAGGAATCTGTTTTTCATCAAAATCATTTTCATAGGGCAGGTCAACAATGTGTTGTTTTCTGTCCCAAAAAGCGTTTGGAAGATCAGAACAAACTTCATTTTCAATTCGTTTTTGAAAATCAAAAATCTTTGATTTTATCCAATCTGTATGAAGTTGATTTTGGATCTTTTGAATTTTGACATTTTGAACTAAATGCAAAAGATGTGTTTGTTTAACTTTAATTAAAGCATTTATTTCAAAATTATAGATGGAATGGGCTTTAATTAAATTTAAAGTCCTTTGTTTGGGTTTTTCAATAAAATTGAAAACCAATTTTTGATTGTTTGCTTTAAAAACTACGCCATCATCTTTGACTTTGTAGGGAGTTATCAAATTGATAAAAGGAGTCCCTAAAATCACCATTTGACGTAAATCTTTTGTAAGAATAAACAAATTTTTTAGTGCAATGTTTCCTGTAACCACTGAGGCTTCCACTTTGCCTGTTATGGTTAATTCAGAATCATTAGCAGCTGAAAGTTTTTCTTTAGTTTTTGTATGAAAACGTTTGGGAACCAAATCGCTTGGAACCAAATCGCT
The DNA here is from genome assembly GCA_949671775.1 of Mallotus repandus. Lineage (NCBI taxonomy): Eukaryota > Viridiplantae > Streptophyta > Magnoliopsida > Malpighiales > Euphorbiaceae > Mallotus > Mallotus repandus. The sequence goes on along the minus strand of CATIWM010031442.1, from coordinate 1,007 downwards.
TCTAATACAGTTTAAATCTGCACCTGTATCAAACAATGCAATTGTTTCTATTTCAAAATCATTTGAAAATATGATTTTTGTTTGAATCAAATATTTTCGAGAGGTAATTTCTCTTAAAACATTGATGTAGTTTGCAGAAATTTCTTGAAGATTTTGGACTTCAGAAAGATCAATGGGATCATCTGAGTCTGAACAAGAACTTTCAGGTTTTTGTTTGGAGACAAGAGTTTGAATGATTTCAGAATCTTTTTGTTGTTTGAGCTTAAGTTCTTTTAAATCAAATTTAATGGTTTTGATTTCCTTTTGAAGATCTTGTAAGGAAACAACAGAAGAGTTTGACTTTTTACCTCTATCAAGAATAGTTGTCAGGTTGTAACTATTTTTGGCAGTAGAAGGTAAAATGTTTTGGGAATCTGAAGAAGTTTCAGGTTACAAACGGAAGAATAACATACCATTTTTCTCTGTAAAAAATATTGAGTGATTGTAAGACAAACCTAGTTTCCTTTCACCAATATTCAAACTCTGTAACCGTTGGCTAAAAGATTGTACTCCTATAATTATTTTATAAAGGTATTTATTTTAGCCCTCAAACTTCGTTTTTGATATTACAGTTTTCTTTAAGTATGCTCTGTGCTTGCCTCTAGTGAGTCCAAACGAATTTGGTTCTTTTCAAACTTCTTGAAAATCAAAGATGAAATTCAGGAAGACTATTATGAATTTTGTAGCGACTACAAAGTTCAAATGAAGTTTTTTGATTGGTTTGAAACGTTTTATGCACATAAACATAAAATTGCATTTCCTTTTAAAAAATCAAAAAATAAAAAGACTGTTAATCCAAGATTTCACTTTTCCAAACAAAAGTTAGGTTTTTGGGACATTACATTTCTCATGGAACCATAACTCCAATTGAAAGGTCTCTTGCATTTGCATCCAAATTTCCTGACAAAATTTTGGATAAAACTCAATTGCAAAGATTTTTAGGAAGTCTGAATTATGTTTTAGATTTC